>JACDRP010000820.1:0-21904 GCA_013841185.1 Hycleus phaleratus | reverse complement strand
GATAATTTCATTTCACTCTTCTATATTTAATCACCATCACTACTATTAATTTGACATCAATTTTAAAACCTTAGGTACTCTCCAAAATTTGTTGCCTACAATCGAGAAAATAATTTAAGCAACATTTACAAATTGTAACGAAATTATAATAAAACTCACCTGGAATTGGCGTTCTTGATTATTTACGAATTTCCATCTATTTCGACTTATTTCCATCCACTTTCACTTGAGAATATCCAAGACTTTTGACAGGTGTATTCCTGGTTGCCTATCATACACGTTTACTTTCTAGTAAATTTCCCATGACAGACAATATTGATTCATGAATTTTTATAGTTTTCCATCTAGTAAATAAACAAGTATCATAAATATTTAAACTGTACATCAATCAAAATTACCTGCAAATTGACTATTAAAAATTCACACATTATCGTACATTTTCCGTCATTCTCTTAAATCATTTAATAATTTACAAATCGTAATGGTAATTGTTTAATTGAAAATTTGCAGCAATAAAGGCGTTATTTCGAAACTAACTACTATTAGGAAATGAGTTTAATTCGATATAGACAATGTAGTAGTTTTCTTATTTTAAAGTTGGTAGTTAGACAGTTGCCATTTGAATTCAAATGACAGCTGTTAAATTGCATTAAAGAAATTCTTTAATAACCTGCAAATTAAATGGTTATTAAAGTTTATATTTGCGTTATTTTATTTATTTAAAATAATTTGTAATTCCATTAAAAATTATATGGCTTTGTGGCAATTCTTAATTTTTAATAGAACGATAAATTTTTAAAAGCACGATGAGAAACAAGTAGGATGGGTAACAAAAGAACAATTGACATTTGAATTTTTAGTTGTTATGTCAATGATACCAAGTCCCAGCAAATTCCCTGAAAAAAATGAGGCAAAATTGAATTTGTTGAAAATTTGGTAAATTTAATAGTCCAAAGGTTGGATCGTTTAAATTTAAACTGTTGAAATTTATTTAACACTAGAGGGGTTGTAAGAATAACACCACAACGAACGATAAAAATGCTGATTGAGGTGAAAACAAGTCTCAAGTATACTATAAAATACAACAAGCATTGTCCTTTTGTTCTATTTTCTGTGAGACAATTCAAGTTGTCGTTGTTAAAAATTCCGTTAGATTCACTCCCTTTCGCTCAATAATTGAGTCAATTCTGTTTGGTTTTCGTGTAGAAAAGGCCAACACAAATACAAAAGCCAAACACTATAAATATTCAAACATGGCACGTATACTGACAATGCCGGCCTGCCCATATAATTTGCTACAATTCCTATTCCCAAGACGATCCCCGTATTGTTGTCCTCCCTTATTTTTCGGGTAAAGAAAACGAATTTGTTGGAAATTTTACAGATTGATTGAGTCGACAGTTTTATTAGAAAACATCAATAATGATTACTTCTTATACTCGATTCACTGGCTAAATATAAGACTTTATTTAGAGAAACCTCATAAGGGCGCAAAATTTCAAATCAACCAATAATCTAGCAATACGTCATTGAAAACAAAACAATTAGTTTAATATAAAGGCGCCATATTTTAAAACACCCAATTAGAAGTGAGCGTTATTCAAACAAAACTGCGTGATAATTCAATTGTAATGCCAACTAAGTATACATAAAGTTACTGGATTTGTAAAGTATTAAATTACTTGAAGTTAGGGGTTTTTTACTTCGTCATATTCTCGTCAATCTTCCATTAAGTGAGTGAATTTTTGTTTTATTATTATTATTATGATTGAAAACAAATGCAGACAAAATGTAACTGAAAAAGTTTACAACGAAAAAAACAGTCGATAATTTTCTGAATGTCAGTTAAAGGATACCAACTGCCATAGAATTCCCCAAATTTCCAAATCAATTTAATTGCAATTGTTTATTTTAAAACAAGTAGCGGAAATTTTAAAAGTAAGAAACAGTTGACGGTGTTTAAATGTCATTTAGATAATACCAACTATTATGAAATTTCCCCAATAAGTTTTAAAACTCAGTTTAAGGCGCCAAATTAAAAAAATCCCGTAAATTACAAAAGAAAATGAATTTGTAAATTTTACAGTTTTATCAGAAAACATCAATAATTACTTCTTGTACTCGATTGGCTCGCTAAATATAAGATTTTGTTTAGAGAAATCTCATTGGTTCTANCAATATTATACACCTAATTTTATACAACCAGCAATACTTGCTTAGTTTAGATGCAAACCACCAATTGTCGAACTACTTCAATTCGTTTGCGTCTCCACTATCCAAGATGTCTGCCACCATACGTTTTTTGTTCGGATGCCACTCTAGTCTCATTGAGTTTGACACTTGACATAACCTAACTTTATCCACTTTCAATTGTTTCAAATCAACATGTTGAACATAACCGACGATCAAATTCGTACAATCGGTACGGTTTTGAACGACGATAAACGTCCGTTAAAGGAGCGCTTCCGTGCCTTGTTCACTTTACGGAATATCGGCGGCCCGACAGCCATCGATTGCATCAAACCGTGTTTCCGCGACAGTTCGGCTCTATTGAAACACGAACTGGCTTATTGTCTCGGACAGATGCAAGATTCACAAGCCAATTCGATACTGATTGATGTGTTGAAAGATCCAGATCAAGAACCGATGGTTCGACACGAAGCCGGTACTTTAAATTAACCAAAATCGAGTATTTATAGTTTAAAATTGTTGTATTTACAGCTGAGGCGTTGGGGGCGATCGGTTCGAGCGAGAATTTGGAGATTCTACAACGTTACGTTAATGATCCGGTTGTTGAAGTTGCTGAAACTTGCCAACTGGCTTTAGAGAGGATTAAATGGTTGAATCGCGGCGATAAAAGTGGGGAATTACCGAAGAATCCGTACAATTCGATAGACCCAGCTCCGGCTAGTATTGACGAGAATTTAGCGAATCTCCAACGGATTCTATTAGACGATAATCGACAATTATTTGAGCGATATCGTGCAATGTTCACTTTACGAAATCTAAACAGCCCCGAATCGGTGAAGATCCTATCGGATGGTTTGAAGTGCGGCAGTGCTCTATTTCGGCACGAAATCGCCTTCGTTCTCGGACAAATGCAAAATTCCGGCAGTATTGGAGCTTTAATTGAAACTCTCGAGGATGTTGATGAGAATGAAATGGTGCGCCATGAGTGTGCTGAAGCTTTGGGCGCGATCGCTACCCAAGATTGCTATGAAGTCTTGCAGAAATATTTGAATGATGATAAACGGGTCGTTAAAGAGAGCTGTGAAATTGCTTTGGATATGTGCGAATATGAGAATAGTCCCGAATTTCAATACGCCAATACGTTACAAATCAATTCTTAATTGTATAAATTCGAATTAAATTATTTATTTGTGGTTTTATTTCAATTTTAAATCAAATTTGATGTTAAAACCTAATACTATAGTCTATTCACTCACTAAATGCGGGATTTTATGGCGGAAAAGTCATTGGTTTTCTATAAAGGCGCCAAATTTTAAAACAGCCAATGACCATATTCTGTTAAGCTAGAAACGATTTGAATTTAGCGCGCCTAATCGCATCCTGTTGGTTATTTGACAGACAAGTTTACACAACTCANTATCTAGGTAAAAGTTTTCTGAAGATGACATTTAATTATCTGTGTTTAAATATTGCAAGAAAACCTTCAACAAACTGGCTATTTTTCTTAATTTTCCGGAAAACCACCGGCCTAATTGGAAATATCTGCCATATTGTTTCCTTAAATTTTCCCCAATCAATCGTTATGACTTTATTTGCCATGCTATCAATTAAAATTGATAGAGCTTCCTAAATATGCTAAACGGTCCGATAGTTTTCCGGAAAATTAAAGAAAATTGCAAGTTTCTTGAAGGTTTTCTTGTACAATTTTAAACACGTTACGTTTTCCGAACAAGTGGGAAATTCACGTAATAGAGGCCAAATTTTAGAAGTTCAAGGAAAATCAAGGGGAAATTCGATATGCATTTTCACCTATTAAAAATGATTGTATTGAACCAGGTTTTCTTCCAGATTGTAGAAGATTCAATGGGCTTTAAAGATACGCTACTGTTATGTGAAAATCTTGTTCACTTGCATAGGAAAATCGCATGGAAGTCTTTTTCACATGCATAACTTTAAAATCCATAGAACCGTCTACAAAGTGGGAAAGACCTGCCTCGAAACAATTATGTTTAACAGGTGAAAATCACTTACAAATTTTCCAGTGATTTTCCGCGAGTTTTCACAATTTTGGCCTCTATTACGTGAATTACCTAGGTACAAGTTTCCCGAAAATATTTCAACCTATTTTTCTTAATTTTCCGGACAACCACCGGCTAATTGGAAAATTTCTGGCACATTTGGAATTTCCTTCAATTCGCTAAGCCGAGTTATTGGGGAAAATTTTTAAAATACTTTTAGATTTCCCCAGACTTTAAATTTCTAAAACAATAAAATTTTCCACTTATTTACCGAAATCTGGCCCCTCACCTAGATTTTTCTATTTTAACTAAAACAAGGAACGCAACGGAGGGAAAGCCCGCAGAAACGCCAGCTGGGCCGCCACCCCCGCATCCCCTTCACCAGCTACCAACTGTCGGTACTCGAGGAGAAATTCCAACAGAGCCCCTATCTGAGCAGCGAAGAGGTGACAATTCTATCGAGACAACTAAATTTGGCCGATATTCGCGTAAAAATTTGGTTCCAAAATCGGCGCGCCAGAGAACGCCGCGAGAAAACCCAGACGAGAACCACTGAAGAAACTACCGCCGATCAAACACAACAATTCGTTTGGAATTACCGGGATTTGGCAACACCGAAGGACAGTTGAATTATAACCAATTTAATGTACATAAATAAAACGAATATTTAAATTAAGATTTTATTGCCAACGTAAATTGTTGGTTTTACCAAATTTTCCTTCGATAAAAGACAAATGTGCTATTTTAGACCCAGAATACTTTCAATTATTGTATCGGTTAAAGACAGCGATTCTAAGACTACAATGTTTGGCTTAAATTTGTGTGTTATTTTGCGAAATTTGATTTATCGGAAATTATTCTATTGTTATAATAGATTCCCTGCCTTTTCCGACTCCTATCCATTTCACTAAAACAACACCATTATTTATTTATTTGCTCAATTACCCCGATATTTACCTGGTACACCCAGAAGTTCTTCAATTTTCTCAACATACTTCTTAGCATTCTCCGGTAAATCATTGAAGGCCCGTACATTCTCGGTTGATGTTTGCCAACCTGGTAATGTTAAATATTCAACTTCGATTTTAGCTAAATCACCAGCCGTCGATGGGAAATAATCGATTTTCTTCCCTTTTAATTTATATTGAATAGCGATTTTGATTTCTGGTAATGCATCTAAGATATCTAATTTCGTTAGGCACAATGCTGTATAGCCATTTACCATATTGGTATATTGCAATAGGAAGACATCTAACCAACCACAACGACGTTTCCGTTTGGTTGTAACGCCAATTTCAGCGCCACGTTCTTGTAACGATTCACCAATACTCTAGAATTTCCTTACAATTAAATCAAAATATTTTCGATTTGTTAGAATTGATTACGTCTCGTAATTCAGTAGGAAATGGACCACTTCCGACACGTGTCGTATAAGCTTTAACAACACCAACAACTTCACCAATACGCGATGGTGGTAGACCTAAACCAGTACACACCCCACCCACACTACAATTCGAGGATGTCACAAATGGGTAAGTACCTGAAATTGTTAACTATAGAGATGCTGGATGAGAATTTTTATTTTAAATTGAACAAAAACTTACATTAAAGCTAAAAAAACTTGTAATCTTTTTAAATTTTTAATAACAATAGTGGGTAACTTACCGAAATCTATATCCAACATTGCAGCATTTGCACCCTCTACTAATACTTTTTTACCATTTTTGATAGCTTGATTCAAATAGGAAACAGTTTCGCGGACAAGAGGGCGAACTTTCTCCGCATATTTCTCATAACGTACCAATTCGTTATCGACATCAACATCCAAATTGGGGAACATCCGTTGGTACATGGATACTAATGTTTTAAATCTAAAAATCGATTAATCGAAAAATTTCCAAATTGTTTCAACAATATTACTTTCGACTGAATTCGGCGAAATCGCCCAATAATTCCCCGATTCGTATCCCATTCCTTGTCGCTTTCGATGAATAAGTTGGTCCGATGCCCTTTTTCGTTGTCCCTAAACTTTGACCTTTTTCGTTATTTTCTTGTTCTTGTAGACCATCGATTTGTTGATGGAAATCGAATACTAAATGTGCACGATCCGATATTAATAAACGTCCTTGCCAATTTTTCAAGCCCTTCTTTTCGTTCTTCTCCAATTCCTCGAATAGACCGGGCAAATGGATGACAACACCGTTACCTAGAAAAATAATAAAATTTTTGTAACAAATGGTGCCTGGTTCTGTTTTATTATCGTGAATAAATATCTCGATAATCGATAAATCAATGTTTATCTTATTGGGATAAGTTTCATTCAACACTTGGATTAGAGGCGAAAATATTTGGAAATTACGCAATAAGAAAGTAGAAAAAAGCGTTATTAACCTTGGCACATTTCCATCATGTCTAACAATAAGATTACGAACAAAAACAACTGAAATTGATTATAAATTGCGCGCAATTCTACCACAATTGGTTGTTTTAAGTACAGAAATTCTAGTATCGAGCCCATGATGATGGAATAGCGCCAATAAAAAATAAACAATTACCAATAACAGAGACGCATTTCGGATGGATGATTCCACTTGGTAATAGATGAAAATCGTATTCGACACCTTCAATAACAACAGTATGTCCGGCGTTATTTCCACCCTAAAATCAACAATAAAATCGCTTATCTCAACAGGAAATGGAATTGTCTACACAAATTTGAACTTTGTCCAGTAGAAAAGATTATTGTAATTAATGTGTAATGGAAAATTTTTATTTTATTATAAAGACCACCTGTGTGGTTTATCGGAATATTCCGCCAAAATAAACTGGCCGAAATTCAACCTCGACTCTTATAATTGAATTTTCTGATAAATCGGAGTAATAATTTACAAATGTAATAATAACGACTACGTATTTCCCTCCCAAATCACATGATTTTTGGTGGCAATTAAACACCCCGATTTCCACTGAAATTCGAATCAATTAAAACGTCACGTGTGATTCTAGAACCACCTACAATTGTTATATAAAAAAGGTCAAATCAAATTTTCCAATGACTAATTTAAAAATTGCTAGAAATTCAAAACTCACCTGACACCGGCAAACAATATCGACAGTTTCCGCCAATAAATCGACAACTTTCCCTTTACCTTCATCGCCCCATTGCGCCCCCAACACCACTAGGGCCTTCGTTTCGCTTTCCGTCCGTAGTTTTTTCCTCGGCGACCCATTCATTTTACCGGTTGGCAATTGTAGTTGTACCTGTCACCGAAATTCGTTAATTAACACCGAAATTTAGTGGAAAAATCACGGAGCACGCCGCCGTAGACAATGCTGTTCTTTCGCCATTTGTTCCCCAGGAAACGCGAAAAAAATCGAATGCACACGCGCACTTCGCCAATGAAAATTTAGAGCGTCGACAATAGCCGGGTTTAGGGGGGCGAATAAAAACAAATCGAAAATTATAGGAGCAATAAAATTGTATTAAAAGCAATGTCCACCGCAGCAATGAGCGTTCTTCAAATTAATTACATCGTAATTAACGCCGCCAGGTAGATGTTTATTGATTTTACTTAAAATCTCGTAAGTGTAACTTTCCCGGTCGTTATCAACAGGTGAAGATTCGTCAGTCGTGTAACTGAAAATACAACGATTAAATTACGCCAAAATTAATTAAATAAATACTTTAACGCTTTAAAAAATGGCGAAAATTCATTATTCTTCAAAACAGTCAATACAACTTTCCTCATATTATTTTTGAACGCTACCAATTCCAATATTTGCATCATAAATTTACCCAAACCTTTCCGGCGGACGAACGGCTCCAATTGTAGCTCATAACTGGAATAAATCAATTTTATCTCAATCGTATTGTGTTTAAATCAAACGAACCAATACAAAACTTCAACACCTTCATCTAAATCGAATCGAAAGTGCGAAAAACCCAAATTTCTACCGTCATTAGCCTGCGCTATCAGATACCAAGCGCTATCGTCCATCATCTCCTCCAATTTCCGAGCATCGTTCCAGCCCCACGAACACTCCTCGTATTTCTTTTGCATATTACGTTTAGTCAAACCGAACACCCAATTCTTTTGAATGTCACCCAAATCTTTGGCTCTCTTCATGGATAATTCGGCGTTTAAATCGTTTTTCGTGAATTTTCTGAATACAGGAAACGGTTCTAATGGGTCGATTAATTTATTTGCCTCGTTTACAACCGACATAGCTTGCGAGATACGTTGTTGCTCCTCTTTGCGCTGTAGACGTTTCTCTTTACTTTTCATCGAACTTTTGCGCTAGAATTTTAATAAATTTATTGTTGAACAATGAGAATTTACAACTTACCCCCATTATCGTCGATTTTGAAAATTGAATTTGGAGGGAATATTCGGATAAGACAACACAAAAGTGAGGTTATAATCGATGATACTTCACTAGAGACATCTGTAAATAGTGAGGTTATAATCGATGATGCTTCTCTAGAGACATCTGTAAATAACGCGCGAATTTTAAAAAATCTCCCAATATTTTTAATAAATAATTCAACATACCGTTATTATAGAAATATGCGTTATTTTATTTTATTATTTAAACCAAAAAATTGAATAATCAAATAATTAGTTTCAATTGTCGCCGTAATTAGCGCTACTATCGATCTTAAACATTGCCAAATTACCGACAATTCCAGTAGTTGATTTATTTATTATTATTTCCTAGAAAAACCGAAATTTTTGAATTAATTTAGCAAAAATTGAAATTATCAACATAATTATTCTATATTTGATTTAATTGTCCACAATATTTTGAAGAAAATTCGCTTGTAGGTTAAGTTTGGCAACCTGGCTTAGTTGTGGTTGTTTTGAGGTTATGTTGTTTTGATTTTTAAATTTCGACAATGGCAAGATTTGGGAATATTCACAGGTATTTTATACAATTTTTAATGAAAAACGGCGCCGTTACTGTAGATGAATCGATACGATTTTGCTCCAAGTTAAATCCAGGTTGATTTCGATCTTTCGGCAATTTTAAATTAATTGTAAATTTTTAGAAATAAATACGCCACCACAGATTAGAGATATCGTCAGTGTAATCAACGGGGAGATAAATAAGCACAATTTCAAATTAATTGTCGCCAAATGCGAGATAACCGAACGAGAATTGGTGTTGTGGTTGAATTTAAATAACGATAAATTGTCACGTTTACAAACAACCTATACGGTTGTAGAATTGCAGTATTTCCATAAAATTCTGCATACGATCCTCAGTACCGATCATTATCGCATCACAAAGCCGATTTGTTACAATTTAATTTCCAATTTAACCGGCCGGCTACAACGTAACGATGCTGAACGTGTTTTAAACGATTGGATTGCCAATCAATATTTTATCAGTGAACAAAATTATATTTATCTTGGTAAAAGATTGATAATGGAATTTCAACCGTATTTGAGTACGCATTTACAAAATTGTAAATGTGGCCTTTGTTTCGAGTTAACGTTTTATGTAAGTTTATTATTTCGCTATTATTGATAATTCACGATTTTATTTTAGGGTAAAATGTGTAATTTGTGTAGCACATTGTATCACAATTATTGTATCGATGGTTATTTAAAAAAACGCCAAATTTGTCCAAATTGCAACAAACGATGGATTGAAGCCGAGTTTATCCCATCCCAATTCACATCCTCTCAAGAAACCACAATGGAGATATAATTTGTTTATTTTTCTTTATATATTAATCAATAATTATCAAGATTATGATAAAAATTAGGAATTATGTAATAATTTGTTGAATTCGCTATAAGCACTCTCCAAATCGAAAATCATCTGTCTAGCTTGTGTCTCATCTAATTCATCGGAAACTTCCATCGAATTCAACGTTGCCAACCATTCATTTATCTTCTGTTTACCTTCAAAATCCGATGGTATTATACTTAAACGGTTCATTGTATCGACAAGATCCCTCAATTCCGGATGGATATCATCTTTCGCCCGGAATTTCAACTTCAATTTATCCATCAACGTAATGAACAACTTCAAACAGAAATCATAGTTAGCTGTATTCTCTAACTTAACGATTCATTACCATGACAACTGGAGTCGTCATGGTAACGAATTGTCAAAATAGACTTACAGAAACAATATCGGCGATACATTTACTAGTATTGCCTTTATCGTCTTTAATTGTAATCGGTCGGTCTTCTTTGATTCGTTCTAGAGCAGCCGGACAGTCCAACTATCGAAAATTATCGACTTTATTGATATTGAATGAGTCATAATAGAAACTTACGCGATATTTCCGTACGAACGCATCGACAGTTGGAAATTCGTCGCCTTTAACTTGCCGGAAAGCCGCCTTGTATTGTACCAATAATTTACTACAAGCCCCGGTGTATTCTTTCGGTGTGACACAATCTCTAATGTAGGCCTTCTCTAACTGTTGTAACGTATTTATAACAGCGTACAGATCGGCTAGATTATCGTATTTGTCACGTTCACGGGCATTGTGGTATAGTTTCACCTCCTCGTACAATTCCGGACGATTATCTTTAAATTTATAGAAAGAAATTGAATTGAGAGTTTGATACTAGAAAATCATTATTTACCTTGACTTATCGACATATTTCTGGCTTGTTTTAATAATTCGATTAATTTTAATTGTTTATAAGAAATTAGTCATCGTTTATTATTGAAATGTCAAGTTGACAATTTGTCTATCTTCTTCTTCAATACAGAAACAACAATAGTGTGTTTCTATCTAATTGCGCATGTTTTGAGGTTATTTGAAAGATGGCGAATTGAAGCAGCGTTGTCACGTATAATTAATATTTAAAACAAATATTTTTAAAACATTTGCCTATTTCTAAATAATAAATTCGATACGTATTTTTTCAAATATAAACAATAAGGATTTTTGTTTTAAAAAAATGAGGTAATTTGATTTGATTTTTGTTATCGTATAGTTTGAGAAATTTGGCAATTGCGTTTTATCTCAAAATACCTTAAGCCGGGTTCATACGAATTATTGTCAATTTGACGTTTTGGTAGGCGTCACTACCAATAATGAAAGAAATAATGAAATACGAGATTTTATTGAAGTGTAAGTATATACAAATTTCCTAATAGAAGACACATCTGTACATGTTCTTTTATACTTATAATTAATACTTGTTTTAAGTCTACAACTATTTGATTTTTTATTTTGTAAAATCAAGTCTAATATAAAAACGTTACAACTATACCTAGAATAAATTAATAGAAATTCTATTATAATTGATTGGTAGTAATAATAAAGAGTAATAAAATAAAATAGTGATCCCTAAATTCAATTTATACTGCCCTTATGGTTCATATAACCATTAAATTGTGATGTGGTCAGTACTTTATCTATGGCAACTTTTCTCATTCTTGTACACGTGGCTAGAAGGGCACCACCCAATAAACACATAGCACCACCACCTAAGGCTAACAAAGCGGAAAACCAACCGGTCTTCAAACACACCGTATTCGGGTCCATTTGATAATCTAAAAAACCAAAATCAATGATAAAATCATAATTTTAATGATAAATTACCACTTCGTATAGACGAATTTCGCTCCTCGTCATCATTTTCGCCCTCTTGTAACACCCGTAATGATTGGAAGAGATTCACGTTTTCGGATAAAGACGGATTCGGGGGTAGTGTCGAGGTTAATTGGGCCGATGGGGTGGCTGTTGTGGCCGGTGAGGGTAGCGAACGCTTCCTGATATTCTTAACGTTACGCCAATGGCAGGGTTGGCTCTAAAAATTTTTATTTGTCATGACTAAATTGATTGGTAAGGGGTTGAATTACCGGACATCTTCCATGACACATGCGGACATCACATTCGATATAAAGTGCCGGCGAGCCGGTGAAACGGAACGTTTTCATATAGGCGAAAACTTGAGTTTCGTAGATGCCGGCCTCGGACCAGGAGCCGCGGAATCGCGATATTAGCTTATCATCAACGGGGCATCTAGCACGGAAATTGAAATCAATACCGGTATTTCCTCTCGCAGTAAGCACTAGAAATCTGCATTACCGGCAATAGAGCCTGTCGGTAATGCAGATCACAGTTGAAACAAAGTCATAGCTTACTGCGAGGAGAAATACCGTGAAATTACTAATTTAAAATAGTTATCGATGGAAAACGTAAGTCGTAGCTAAATAATTACCCGTATTCGTCGATTAGTTGTATTTTCTTTGTAGCTCCATTATGGGCGTAACAATCATTGACGACAATATCGAAACCATCTAAAATTATTAATAATTAATTAAAATTTCATTAAATCAATTAAAATTTGGAAAATTACCGTATTTACTCCTCATATAAATGATTAAAGTTAACGGATCGCCGACACGTACAGGACCAGTGACTCGATTCCCACTAGTACCGTAACCGTAACGTATTTCCATATAGCATTCCGGTGGTGTTAACGTAAAAACTACCGGATTCCCAGTTGCCACTCTATGCAATAAATCGAGTTAATTATTAATTAATTATTATAATAAACAGACTTACTCGACATCGAGGAATGGAAAAGTAACAGTTTTCCAGAAATCATAGCCATATTCACATGTCACTTTGAAATGTTCATCGTATTCTTCTTCAATTAATGGATTATATTGGACCGTAACTGTGTTCCACATAAAATTTTTCTATAAATTGAAAAAATGGTGGTTTAAAATGAAAAAAATTTGGCCGCCCGAGCAGGGACTTGAACCCTGGACCCTTGGATTAAAAGTCCAATGCTCTACCGACTGAGCTACCCGGGCGTTATATAAGGTGTCAAGTCACAGATATCTTAATCTACAAGTTTTGGTAAATTTAAATAAAGTTAATTTTAGAACTATTACGGAAATAGTACAAATGTACGTGAATATACTTAATTAGTCGAATTATTTTAATAGAATTTATAAAACGATAAAATTTCTGGTTATTATTAATCGGATATCAGTATTAATTTGGCTAATTGTAGCTCAACGGTGCAATATCAAATTTGTAGTAATAGTGTAAAATTTATAAATCTATTAAATTAAAATAAAATAGTTTATAAATGCACAAAATGCGGGTAAATTATCGGAATTATTAATAAAATCAAGTGTTTGGGTACAGTTGTATAGGTTAGGGGTTGGTAGTTCTGAAGGCGCGAAATTTGAAGTTTCCAGCCAAGTGGCTAGCCTAATTGCTCTATTTCTTACAAAAATCCGTTGAAATATGTCGGAATTGTTGTGTTTTTTGTTCAACAATGAAACATTCTGTACAATGGAGAATTTTTTGTTGGAATTACCGTGGGCGCTTTCCTATTATCCTCATTGTGCGTGTTTTTCCCAAGAGTACCACAACGATTCAATTGTATATAAAATTCATAATAATCTCGACCAGTACCGTTGATGTACATACAATCTGGATCATATGCATAGCCTGTAACAGAAGTTCAATCTCATGAAAATAGCCTGTGCGTTTTTCATCTAATTTTTCTTTAAATAGTGGAAAAAATGCACTAGATTTGAGACGATAATCTGTTTCTAAATACTCTAATTATATATAGAGAGAAAAGAAAAAAAGTACAGTTCTTCGGTGTTATTTTTAATGTAACAAGATATAATTTCAACGAACTGTTTATCTATTTTTCCCCATAAAAAATCTAATCGCTGTACAAATTTTAAATCAACATTGTAGTAATTGAACCGTGCGAATTCTTAGACTTTGGCATTGATCGTTTCGTTATGCAAAATTATTAAAATCATCGAATAACTTACCAGCTGAATAAACCAAACCATTGAAAGTACCGTTGAAACCGACCCTGATCTTCATGTAATCATCCTGGCATTCGGCTTCAATATCTGCAAAATTCCCCCAAAAATTATAAGTAGGCCAAACTGATCGGCGCAATCTTTGACGGCCACTTTCACGCTTTCCAACTGACCGGAACTATTACGGGAATTGCGCAAAAGAAAATATACCGAAACCGGAAACACTTTCGGTATCATTCATACTGTGAAATAGCCGACTTACGTTGTACACGTGTTGTATTGAAACGGAAACGGCGATATTCGCGCTCCCACGTGTCGATCGGATGGTGCCAATCGACGTCTTCATCCTCATCGTTATCAGTATGGGGTGGTGGCGTTGGGGTGTGTAGCGAATGTACTGGAACGTATCCGGATGTGTCGCCGATGAAGACCACCTAAAATTAAATTTGTTGTAACACAGAAACCTGTTTTTCTCTTACAATTAAAGTATGTTAAAATACAGAAAATAATTTGATAAAGACTGCTAGTCTAAATGATTATTGGTGAAATAGAACGAATCAAAAACTAGAAGATTTACATACACTAGACGTGTACTCTTTTGGGATTTTTAATAGAGGAAGTCTCATTCATAAGTCGATTACGAAAAATTATTAAAACCGTTGAGGATTACAACATTACACCAACATTACAATTATAAATCTTAATGGAATTATGATGATGATGATGATTGTAATAGTAATAATAGTAGGAGTCATTCAATCAAAAAATATTTGTAATCGTCTTAAAAAGATTCAGTTAATATCTTTAGATTTCATCGTATTGTTCCTGTCATACATTCAAACTTATGTACATATTGCCCAATTTACACGAAATTCTATAAAAATATGCATATTGATCTCTATCTCTAAACGTTTGGATATCTAGATTGATATCAATTAAAAAGACAAGTTGTTTGTTTAAAATTCCTCCTAAATTTGTGATAATTATCAAATTTTACAGAACGTACAGTTTTTTAAATTTTAAATCACCAATAGCCAAATTTTTATTATATTCGGTCGTATTCTGTAACTTTTTGGCGATTCGTTACTATGACAACGCTGACAGAGTCTCTTTAAAATGATCTTCTATCTAACTATTTACAATTCTAAGTACATACAATAAAAAGAGATGCATTTCCAGCGTTGTCATGGTAACATATCGCCAAAAACTTAGAGAATACCAACGATAAAGCTTCAGATACGATTCCGAATGAATACTGTAAAATTCAACAAAATATTTATATCTATACAGGTAGAGCAAGAGTATATGGTACCATAATTGTCAAAAATTTCGATAACGAAAGGGGTTTCTTTGTGTGCGAGTAATTCTGGCCATTTTTTATTATAACTGGAGATTCACAATTTCTTTGAAGAAATCTTCTATTGCGCTCTTTACAATTGCATCATACGCTTAATTGAAAAGAGACAAGAATGGGTTATTCAAAAGAGATTGTTGATGGTAACCAAACGTCAAAAAATTAAAGAATACCAATAACAAACTTTCTGATAAGATTCTGGAAGAATTATGTAAAATTCAACGAAATAATCCAAATAAATTCCCCTTATTTGGTAAAAATTTGCTCTCATTCCACTTATTTGTATCTATACAGGTAGGGCAAGAGTATATGGTACCATAAATGCCAAAAATTGTGTATGACTAAAATTTCGATAACGAAAAGGGTTTTCTCACGTACTACTAACTTTTTGGCCGTTTTTACTATAACATAAATTCTTTGAAGACATCTTCTATTGCTCTCTTTACAATTCCATTATATACTTAATTGAAAAGAGATAAGAATATGTTATTCAATATGTTGGTAACGAATTGTCAGAAAGTTAGAGAATACCAGTGTTAAACTTTCTAATAAGACTGACTGAATAATATGAAATTCAACAAAATATCCCAAATAAATCCGCTAATTTGGTAAAAAATTTGCTCTCTTTTTTGCAGTTATTCATATACAGGTACGACAAAGGTGTATGGTACCATAAGTGGCAAAAGTAGCAAATTATAACAAAAATTTCGATAAAGAAATGGGTAATAATGGGGTTTTCTCATGTGCGGCTAATTTTTCGGTCATTTGCTACTATAACAGCTCTTTGAAGAGATTTTCTATCTCGCTCTTTACAATTCCATCATCTGTATAATTAGAAAGAGACAAAAATAGGTCAATTAAAAGAGATTGTTGTCAAAAAGTTGCAGAATACCAATGATAAACTAATGAGTCGGAATTATTAATGCAAGATTCAACAAAATATCCCAAACAAATTCCGCTTCTTTGGTAAAAATGTTACTCTTTCACTTCTAGTTATTTATATACAGGTATGGGAAGAGTATATGGTACC
The DNA here is from genome assembly GCA_013841185.1 of Hycleus phaleratus. Classification (NCBI taxonomy): domain Eukaryota; kingdom Metazoa; phylum Arthropoda; class Insecta; order Coleoptera; family Meloidae; genus Hycleus; species Hycleus phaleratus. The sequence continues at coordinate 5,532 of JACDRP010000820.1, read as the reverse complement.
ATAAATGTCAAAAATTGCAAAGTATAACGAAAATTTCGATAAAGAGATTTTCGCATGTGCGACTAACTTTTCGACCATTTGCTACTATGGCAATGCTGGAAATCGACAATTTCTTTGAACAGATCTCCCATCTAGCTCTTTATAATTCCATCATATGTATGCATAATTGAAAAGACACAAAAATATTCAAAAGATTGTCGATGGTAACGAATCGTCAAAAGGTTACAGAATACCAATATTCCAAATATTAGTTATTCATATACAGGTACGACAAAAGTGCATGGTACCATAAGTGGCAAAAATAGCAAATTATTACAAAACTTTCGATAAAGAAATGGGTAATAAAGGGGTTTCTCATGTACAGCTAATTTTTCGGTCATTTGTTACTGTGACAGCGCTGGATAATGACAATTTCTTTGAAGAGATTTTCTATCTGGCTCTTTACAATTCCATCATCTGTATAATTGAAAGGAGACAAGTATAGGTTAATTAAAAGAGATTGTTGTTAAAAAATTGCAGAATACCAATGATAAACTAATAAGAGTGGGAATTATTGATGCAAATTCTAACAAAATATCCCAAATAAATTCCGCTTATTGGGAAAATACATGCATTTTCATTCTAATTATTCATATACATGTACGGCAACAGTACATGGTATCATAAGTGTCAAAAACTAATATTGCGATCAAGAAAGGTGCAACAATGGGGTTTTCTCGTGTGCGATTAACTTTTTAAACAATTCCATTATCTGTATAATTGGAAAAAGGCAACTATAGGTTATTCAAAAGAGATTGTTGTCAAAAAGTGAGAGAATACCGATGATAAACTGATAAGATTCCGGATGAATAATGTAAAATGCAACAAAATATTCCAAATAAATCGCCTCATTTGGTAAAAACTTTACTTTCTCACTTCAATTTATTCATATACAGGAATGGTAAGAGTATATGGTACCATAAGTGTCAAAAATTGTAAAGTATAGCTAAAATTTCAATAAGCAAAAGATAGGTTTTTGGTCATTTGCTACTAGTACAACTCCGGAGATCGACAATTTCTCTGGCTCCTTACACTCCCATCATATGTATAATTGAAAAGAGACAAGAATATTTAAAAGATTGTCGATGGTAACGAAAGGCCAAAAAGTTAGAGAATACCAATTCCGAATAAATCTCATTATTTGCTCTCTCACTGTAGTTATTCATATACAGGTACGGCAAGAGTATATGGTACCAAAAGTGTAAAAAACTGTGTAGTGAAAATTTCGACTTACAGATTGGTGTTCGCTGGGCTCACGGGTTAGCGCCTCTCTAGTGTGATTGTGTCCATTGAACGCTAGCGCCGCCGTTTCCGGTGATAAATCGCCAACAATTTCCGTACTATCGTTACTAAAACGTCTATTAATACTACTAGAACTACTACTGCTACTACTGACACTATATTCGATCTCTGTTGTATCTTCTATATGTTGGCAATTAGATTGCTGGAAACAAAAATTATCAAATCAATGAGAATAAACCGAATAATTTCATAGAAAATTATTGCAAGTTTTGTTTAAGTGTCATTATTGGAGCTTGTTATTACATTAAATAGCAGACCATGAAGATTGTTCTCCATGTCGGTTAAAATTAGCAGTATGAACCTAAATTTCCACATTTTCCAAGCCGAAAATTACAACAAATCTACTTACAATTATGATTTTCGAGAGGATTGTGATGATGACGACGTACCGCCACCTGGAAAACACAAAAACGGCCAATTATCATCCAATTTTCTTCAAGAAATTAACAAATAAAACGAATCGTGTTAGTAGTGCGAATCAATTCAATAAAGCTAACAGTACAGCCAATTCTCAGATAATTTTGCAATTCTGCAACGTGCTAAATGAGACAATTATATGGTTTTGGTTGTTGTGTTTGCCGCTAATGTTGAATTATAAACATAATTTTTGTCATCTCGAATTATTACGATTTTTTCTCGTTCTTGTACACGAGTAAAGCGACAAAAAAACCGGCTATGGAGTCAACCGTATTACACTAACGGCATCCAGTTCCGTATTATGATTGTTGCGACATTACGCATTTATTTTTATACGAAGATAATAATTATTATTAGAAATAACAATAAAAGTAATTTTCAACCGGACTTTAATGCAATACAAACGAACCAAGCTGGTGCTTTAGAAATTCACAAAAATATTCGTTAAATCGTCGATATAAATGAAAAAAAAACAGTTTTAACAGCGACTGCCTCCTGTGAGGATTGAACTCACGACCCCTGGTTTACAAGACCAGTGCTCTGCCACTGAGCTAAAGAGGCTACCTATTATAGCTTAATTTTTAACAGTATTTAACCTAATTATTAATTTTAGAAACTAATTTATTTTTTTGATTATTTTAACAATAATATGGACGTTTTATCGTTAAAATACAAAGAAATTAAAAGTTTAATTGTAGGTGTTACGATATTAACGGTTCCATTAAACGGCAAGTTAAGTTTCGGGAAGCATTGTAATTGACGAAAAAAAGAGTGAATTTAGAGATAATAACAACAAGAGTATAACGTTATGGTATTTAAAAAAGAAGAGGAAGACTTGAAAAAGCCGGAAGTTGAATCGAAAGTGTAATTGATCAAATCAAAATCCTCAATTCAATTCAATAATTGTTGATTTTATGATTTATTCATTCGAATAATAAATTAATTATAATTTATTTATTCTAATAATTAATTTATTTATAAGTTATTTATTCTAATATTTAATTAATTATCAATTTATCTAGATAATCAATGATTTTTTAAAAATTGAATCGTTAATTTTGATGAATTTCTTCCAATTTGGCAGCGTTGGATTCCCGAAAATTGGCGGATATTTTGAAAAATTTCCAACCAATCTATGTTCAATATTTGTTACACTTTTTAATTTTTGTTTAACATTAATTTAATTGAACAACAAATGAAAGTTTATTTCTTTATTACCTGACTATAATATCCATTATAGAATCTCGGTTTGTTGTTTTCTTCGACGAAAGAAGCAAAAATTGTCTTTTTTTTTTGAAAAAAATTAATGAAAACACCAAGGCATTAGGTTAATAAGATTACGAAAATATCTAGTTTTCAGTATTTCCTTTCTTACACTAAAATTGTATCCTCTCTTTCAACACAATAATGTAATCTATTACAACAAGATTTGTGCGTTTGATAAGACTAAATTAGAAGAAATAAACACTACGATTTTAATTTAAAATTTAAAATTTTCGATTTTTCACGCACATTTCGCTAACGTTCAAATCTCGATGTTTATGTAGAAAAAATTAAAACACCTTTAGTTAATCGCGAATAAACGGCTCGGCTTTCGAGACTACAGTTTCGAGGTGTTGAAGAGAAGGAATAATACTTCTTGCGCGAAATCTTCAACAGTTGTAGTGAATTTCTAAATTGCACTAAGATAGTTATTGTGTATCCCTTCCACCATTTGGCCACTAATAATTTTATAACGTTGCAGTTTTGGCGTTTTGTTTTTTTTCTTCTGGAATTCGGGGGTTCTACCCGTTTAGTCTGCGAATTTGCGACAACAAAAGCCGCATTTTATAGCCAAATACGACCCTGTTTATTGTTCGGTAATAAACTCAAGGGATACTTCCATAAATTTTTATTTTATTATTTCTATTGCACGCACAGATGTTTCTTTGAAAAACTACCAGTAGAGAAAATTTTGGAATTCAGGTAAGTTAGGAGTAGAATTTCTTGGGATCTTTGATAATTGAATTTCTATTTTGAGTTGTGCAATTTTTAAATTGAGCGCCTTCTTTTTGTTTGAAATTAATTAATAAGTCCTCGGTAGTATAGTGGTCAGTATCCCCGCCTGTCACGCGGGAGACCGGGGTTCGATTCCCCGCCGGGGAGGACACATTTTTATTATTATTTTTGAATACTATTGATATTTGTAAATTTTAACTTCACGGAAAATAGATGAAAATTACAATTTTACTGAATTATTGGGAAATTACCGGCGCGACGATGTAAAATTGCAATATTTAGAACAATCATTTGAATTGTTCTATGTAATTAATTTGAGGTATAATCAAATAATTAAATAGCAATTTTAATGATTAATTTCTATAAAAAAAATTAGTATAATGATTTTATTATACTTTAAGATATATTGGTATAATATGATATCTAAAGTAAATCCTCGGTAGTATAGTGGTAAGTATCCCCGCCTGTCACGCGGGAGACCGGGGTTCGATTCCCCGCCGGGGAGGATTTTTTTTTTAATTTCTCTCTAATTTTCGCGATATCTCGATTGAAAATCATTTCTATAACCTATATAGAAGATAATTTCAATAATTTGATACAATTTTCTATTGTTTCTCCTTAGAGATAAAGAGACGAACAGTCGTATTCTATAACTTTTTGTTGATTTGTTACCATAACGAGATCAACATTTATAAATATGGTGGAATTGTATAGTGCCGATCTTAGCGTTGTTATAGTAACGAATCACCAACAAGTTAGAGAATACGACTGAGCTGCCAGTACGGTATATGTGTAGGAAATTACCGATAAAAAGTGGATTTTCACACAGGATTTTTTCGAATTTCCGCTGCATTTACCGTCCGGTATTTACAACAGAATTGTAATTTATTAAAATCAAATCATATGTGAAAATATTTTCCATTTATCTCTAGTTTAAATATAAATAATTCAAATTAAATTATGATATACAGGAAATTAAAATAGAAACAATAATTAATTGATTAATAACAAATATCTCTGATGAAGCTATCAATTTTCGTACTGTTACATCGAAATCAACGTACACATGTTCTGCTTCATTTGTCTGTAATGATAGAATTTCACCGTTAATATGGAAAGAATCTGGATTATTAAATCAGACAGAAAATGACAACACAAAAAAGATGTAATGAAGTAAATCAATAGATAAGAAGGGAAAAATATTAGCTTTAATTTAAAGAAAAATTTTAATATTTTCAAAAATTCTCCCATCAGTTGTTTCTCGAGGCTCGCTGGATATTTAATTCAGAAAAATCTCATTCGTTTTCAATAAAAGCGCACAATTTGAAAATCACCAATCACCTAGCAGTACGTCATTGGAAACAAATCCGTTGGTTTTCTACTAACGCGGCAAATTTTAAAACGACCAATGATCTAGAAGTACGTCATTGAAAACAATACTTTTGTCCAATTTTAATGGCAACTAAATATAGATGAAATTACTAGATTCGTAAGGGATTAAATTGGTAAAAGTTAGGGACTTTTATTGCGTCATATTCGCGTTAATTTTTCATTAAGTGAGTGAATTTTCGATAATGAAACCGAAAATAACTCTATTTATGCAGAATTTGTACGATCTGATGCAGAATTGTTTTTTCTATTCAGCTATGAAGATGCCCATTGTATTCTGTAACTTTTTGTGGATCTGTTACCATGACAATTATTAATAAAACCGCAATTAATCCCATAGATTCTGTCTGCAGTTTAACCAAGAAGACCAAATTAATAGAAATGATG
>JACDRP010000819.1:0-21933 GCA_013841185.1 Hycleus phaleratus | reverse complement strand
CAATCATTGTTTATTGTTAAATTATTTATTGTTAATTATTTGGACAAAATTAAATGAATTTATTTTATTCAACAATAATTTTGTTATTGGAGTAGAGGAGAAATTAGTCCTTCAATTACGTGCCTAACTATCAATTTAATCATTTGTGATTTTAATACAACATGGGGAGAGATTTTCAGCTTTAATCGACGTGCTTGTTCGTTTAGTTGTTGAAAATAAACAAATCACCCAATAAACAAACAAACCAAAACCATTTCCAATCTATTGTGAACAAAACAAAATAATCGATAGATAATAGTTCCGAAAAAAACATTACACTATAATAATAGGGGAGAGAAAATGGATTATTCACGATAAACACTACAATATAATAATACATAAATAATTAAAACAAGTAGACTATGGAAATTAATGAAGATCATTATAATGATGATGATGATAATGATAATAGAAAATGTACGGTTTCAATTCAAATTTCACTCTAATTGAAGAAATATGTAAACGGATATCACAGCCTACTTTGTAAATGTGACAAATTAATCTTATTTACACCCCATCAATTATAATAGGATCAACTTGACTTTAACCTCAAATATAATAAATACATAAATAAATAAAGTCAAGCCAACAAACGATTTATATACGGTATAACATTAGGAAAAAGTCAACAAATCTAATTCATTTTGATGATAAATTAGGTTTTTCGTATTGTTATTTCAACCCTCTTGAATTCAATCAAAGCAAAATATATTTTTCTTAAAGTTATAATGATAAAAGCTTGACAAATTGTTGAGGTGACTTTCGATCATTCGTACATTACGCGCCCCCGTTCCTGTATCTTTAATCTTTGCGTTATTATTGAAACATATTGCGGGATTGATTTTTTCCACGACTACCCTTATATTCTCTTATCCATCTCGAAGTTGAAGAAACGAAAAAAAAGAGAGAAACTTGATGGAATCGTTGCAGTCATGTGGAAAATTCGTATGGAGTGTTCGTATGATTTGTTAGGTGTATAGAGTCGGGGTATGCGGGTTGAAAAATGAAAATAAACGACTTGTCACTTCCACATAATCACATTGAATGACACATCCCCTAATCGTAAACGAAAATTCAATGTTCAACTGTCTTTTTATCTATTTGGATTTGTCAGGAAAATAAACAAAAAATAGACTTACCTGTTGTGTAGTTCTGTGTCCGAAAGCCGATCATAAGGGGGTGGTGGTGTTGTGCACAATTCACTCAACATATTATCCAGATCTGAGGCTAAACTTGACAATAACTGGAAAATAAAACAAAACACAAACACTCCATTTATATAGTTGAAATCAAGTGACAAATGCGAGATAAATGAATAGAAACACAACATCAATCTTCATTGAAACAAATCCGATTTAAGGTTAGAAAATTCTAACCTTAAACCGACTCGTCAAATAAAGTAAATAATACGGTTTAATAATCATCCATTTTGTCTTGTATAGAATTAGAAGGGGAATGAAATTCGTATAAAAAGGGTGGTACACATTCACAGATGACTGCTTTGTACTACTGGTATGACTCATAGGTTGCCTCTTGTTCAGTCTATTCATAACGAATTAAATACAGTGGCGTACAGTCAAATGTTACGCCACTGTTGATCATAATTTAACAACAATTATTTGTGGAACAATGAAAGTAAAAAAACAATTACACGATCCTAACTGTAAGCATTAAATTATTTATAGCCTGAAGGACTTTGTGTTATTATCGAGATTTAATTAAATTTTAAAAATTAAAAGGAAAAAAAACTAGAATCTTACCCTGCAATAATCGGTCATATTCCACCACAATTTTCAATAAAACTCACAACTAATGATAAAAACGAACAATAAAATGTCCTAATTAATTATTTAATAATCATAACTATCATTAGAAATAATCGTTATTGTTTTGTTTTAATTCATTTGTTTATTTTGATGGAAACAAAGTTGACTATGATACGTTCACACGTTCCAACAACACAACTAGACATGTTTTCAGTGCACATATGGCTTCTTGTGCGTGTGTATGGTGGTAATAATAATAACCGGCACGCGATTACTTTCATCTACTAAGCCACACAAAAAACATCTCTATTTAAATCTCTATCAAGTACTAACAGGTGTTTAACGGATAAAAAAAACGGAAAATAATTGGTAACGATCCTGCCAGGATTCGAACCTGGAATCTTCTGATCCGTAGTCAGACGCGTTATCCGTTGCGCCACAGGACCTCGTAAATTACACCGGCAGCAAGTCAAGAAACCGACCATGTGGTCTAATAACCGCCGAAAATAACCACAATTGATAATAATAGTATTACTTTAATTTATAAATGGGAAAAAAAATCGATCCTGCCAGGATTCGAACCTGGAATCTTCTGATCCGTAGTCAGACGCGTTATCCGTTGCGCCACAGGACCTTGTTGATTTTATCATCTGCGCACCAAGAAATCGACCACGTGATTCACAAATAACTTGACTTGGAGTAGGGGGCGGTGGAAATAGCACAGCCATACTTGATCTACTATACAATAATTCATTTATAATGGATTTTCTAGTTGACATTGATACTATAATAAAATTTGGAGAATGCACATTAAATGCACATGACCATAAGGGTGGTTTTGTGGTCAGTAATGTTCCCAATTGGGCAATAATTACGTGTATTTGTTAAATGGGGCGGTGATAGTGACAGGGTTGTTTATGTGTTAGACTATAACTATACACTATCACATAGACAGTTAGGAAATGTAATTATAACAGTGTTACTAAACTGTAATAAACAAGAATTATTACTTATTTTTGGGAAATTTTTGGAATAAAGATTGGTTCTTTTTTGTTTTTGTGAAGGGGGTTCGTACGTCCCTGATATGTTGATATTATTGTGAAATATCACCCGGACGACATATGTTACCAATATTGATTTATAATACGGTTTTCATAAAAACAAGCAAACACATTGTTGCAACTATAATAAATCGAAACTAATATAACCGACTAGACTAAAATTCGTTATCTCTCGATAATAAGTCAAGTTGATAATGTTCCACTATAATTTTCAATCTATCTGAATTTCGTGAAACAAATGACAACAAAACAACAGAAAAGACACGCTCATAATGAACGTAAACAAATGATATATGAACTGTTAAATAACAAAAGACGGACGTTCTTTTTTTGTATGATTTAGTGCTCATAAACATGTGATTTATTACACAGAAGCTACCCTGCAGTGTAGTTTTATTTTATTAAAGAACCCAGAAAAAAAAACCAACCAAATACAAATATACAAACCTGCATGTAAACACTGGATGTTGATGATCTTCTAGTTTTGCGGAATTGAATAAAATTTGCCATATTTCCCCTGTAAATATCAAAGAAAGAAAATTAATAAATTCCACCCTTTAAAATATTAAAGAGATATGAACGCCGGTAAATTATGCAACAAATTAAACACTAATCATGGCTGTCTTGATGCTAGCGTATGGAAATATAACAATATGTTGCAAAAGAGGGAATATTTGAAAAAATAACAAAAGAAAATATGAATCAACCCCTATATATGTTTCTGAAATGATATCTCAAGGGATATGTGGAATTACCGGCATTCAACTGTAGTAAACACCACTACAAAAGCCACCACAACCACCCTCTCTATGAAGATACTAGTTTTTCTGTACATATAGAAAACCATAGGCATACATGATTAAAACATTTCAAAAATATTAATTAAAAATTTGGTTAATAAAGAACTAATTTATTATAAAATTTTGCAATGACATTTTAATCCAATTTAATATTTGAAGAGTCTAAATTATTGAAACTAACCAATGAGAGAAATAAGGATAGATTAATGTTTAAAGTTGGTATTAATAGTTGTACCAACATAAAATATCATCCCATCTCTCCTTTTCTTACAATTTAAGATTAATGCTTTTAATACAATACGTTGGATAACTTTCTCAGTGTAATTTTGTAACAGAAGTGATAATGTAGCATTAAGAAGTGGTACGCCACTGGTGTATATTCGTAGATTATTAGAGTTAGAGACACCAAATAGGACAGTAAAACTGAACAAACTTGGATAAAAATGATAACATTTCACAAGTTGTTTTTATGACAACGACAACAACATACGGATGGATAGAAGTCGAAACGAATTTAGGGATAAACCGCCCTGGCTGCCACCAACCAACCACCCCTATTTCATATCTATACATACAAACAAAAAAACCAAAGAGTTTATCGAATATTCAAATATGACCAACCGTTACGATCGGAGAATATGAAAAATTCTTGATAAGAAGAAACAAGAACGACAACATTACCGGAAATGGAAATTTAAATAAATCTAATTTATATTAAACGGAAATAGTGTAATTTAATTAAATTATCAGCTGTAACAAACGACATTAATGATGTAATAGTGAATCATTTGCAAAATATCATGACAACAACAACAAAAGCGAAGACAATAAGCGAAATAAAAGACATTGGACTTGGAGATATCAGTTGATGAAATCTGATTTTATATGGAGAAGGGGCCGGTGGTGGTGGTGTAAATATGACCATTTACACAATCATCCCCTGTTGAAATATCAAAAATGATGTAAATTTATTCAGGCCATTTCTACCAAGATTGTGTATATAGTCGCAATGGCCATGAGAATATACGTAACAAAAAACAAACAAACAAATGAAAATCGCTAAATATACAGTGCGATCCATTTCGGAACTCAAACAGGGTGTCCAACGATACTCCACTTCAGAGTGGCTGTGCTTTGGATTTGTAGCGTCGTAGCTTTCTTTATACGCTATTCAAGTTGACATTTGTTAATGTTTGAAGCAAAGCCTACTGAATTTCTTAAACTTGATTAACATTATCGAAAGAAATGCAAACTTTGGCCGATCACATAAAAAGACATAGCTAAAGTGCTTCTATATTAATTTGTTTGTTTCGCCGTCTTGTTTCTTGGTAAGTCTTATCAACCGTAAAAATCAAGGCCTGCTAGATTTTCGCCACTGCGGCGAGTGTGGCGCTAATACCTGAACGAATCTTGAATTATGATTGGTAATAGATTTCCCGCGAAAAACGAACAAACAAAGCAACCAAAGATGGCGTANTTCTAAACTGATTAACGTAATAGTGTCACTATTATTATTATTGTTATTTCACGATAAAAAATTTATAAAATACACTCATTTGTTCATATTTATGTTGAACTTTTCAATTGTTCTTATTCATCCAAGTGTCACTAGACTTTAATTTTATTTTCTAGACAATGGAAGAAAATTACACGTAGAAGAAGAGTATGTACAAATGTTGCACATCCAGGACACATAAATTCTAAAATTTCCACAATCCAATTTCAGTTTTCATCGTACAAAACTATTGAAATTATGTCCCTGTGTAGATTGTGAGTATTTTAAAAGATATAAGTGACACGAAGATAAAATGAAACTAAAAACTGTGAGTTTCTGCCTTTATGGTGTCATTTTATTGATTCTATTCAATAAAATCAATTGTATTGCCAATCAGGACGTAGATAAGGTAATTTAGACTTTTATAACGGGACACTCTGTAAAAATTCGATAAAATCTCTTTGTCATCCTGTATTTTTATATTTAAAGAATTTGATAACAGAAGAGGAGCGTCGTGGAGCTGCTCCGATGTTCGATCAATTAAAAACAAAGAGCGAAAAACGCGGAATTTATATTGGACCATCCAAACTACCCCCATATCCCTCTGGATACGGCCAAACAAATCCTGGATATGCAACATACGAACGTCCACATTACCCACCACAGTTACCACCGAGCGGCCCTAATTTCCCTACTTATGAAATAGACCATACTCCTACCGGATTTGGTTATGGTCATGGTAATAATTATGGGCATAATGGGCCTAGTGGTGAAGAATATGGTCATAAAGATCACGGCTATACGGATTATGGACATAAAGATTATGGACATAAGGTTGGTTATTGTTTTTATTTTAATGAATTTGATATTGGACTTCGTAAGTTTAGGCTTTAGCATTGAAGAGTGTATTGTTACCATTAGCCGGAATTGCATTACTCGGTGCAGCTGCAGCTTTAACAACAAATCCTATTCTTCTACAATTAGGTGTTGTAAATGGACGCCGACGCCGACGACGGTCTCTAAACAATAACGAACAAGTCTACCCGGAAAATCCGTACGTTCGACCGGAAATCAATTGAAAAGTTCCCAAATTATCGATTTCTGTTCAAATCCTTTAGCAATATACGTTTAGATATTATTGAGTTTCATTTTTTTAGTAACAATAGTAAAAGACAGCAGAAGATAGAGTTACTAGGATCTAGTGATTTGGATTATATTCAAAGTTTATCGTTTGTCACATGGCACACTTAGTTTTTTTCACAAATAAAACCGGAATTCCTCTAAGATAATAAAATAAAAATCCAATAAACTCGATCTAATCCGGCTCTGTTTGCCGAAAATTACCACAACAATTGTGAGAGTATAAATTTATACCCACAATCGTTTTCTTTCTATTTATAAATAAAAGATAATAGTAGGCTGCGAGTGAAGAATCGATGGAAAAAAAAGGAAATCAACCAGGTGAAGGGGGTGAATGGCCGCCTACACTGATGCAACTAGATTTTCAATTAAAATTATTAAAAATTACGAAATCAACCCCCACACCACCCACAAATTTGATTGTTAAGAGAAATTCGAGAGAGAAAAATCAACACCTACCTGTTTTTCGTGGTTATCTTTTCATGGAGCAACTGTCACTAAGGTTTTAAACACGGAAACGAAAAAAAAAACAAAAACAAAAGAATGCGTGTGTGTGTGCATCTATATAACAAAACACTAATTAATTCACATATTTTCTTCTTTTTTATATTATTGTTAGTTTCTAATTAATTTCCATTTGTTTATTTATAATTTAATTGATTAAAGTAATTGTTTAACGGTAAAACATGCGCGATACAGTAAATTCCATAACAGACTGAGATGCAATAGCTTAAGACACCTTCCTCTTCTTTTACTCTTATGCGGATGCGATGACCTCTAAGAACCTTTCAAATCCAGGACCGTATTCGACTTCTTATATTCATTAAACCAATATAAATTTTAATTAATCTTTGTTTTATCTAAACATGACTAAATTTGTATGTTTATAACGGTATTAAACCAGTTTCATACGTAATTTTGGAATCTTTAAATAAATCGAACAAATTAGGGCAACTGAAACGTTGAATCGAGTGCACAACCATATTTTCCGTCTATCCATAAAACTGTAAAATGGGAAAATATGAGAAATCTATGTAAAAGAAAAATTAATTTTTTATAAATAGCATTTTCATAATTTAAATTTTTCACGATCATCACCACCGTCTTAGCGCCATCTCTTAACGACTGGTGAAAACTATTCAATCTTCAACTGTAAAGTTATTGTATTCAACCAATAAAATAGAACAATGGACCAATAATTCAAAAAATCGTATGTAATTTATTAGAATTATTGAAAATATGTACAAAATTTGAAGTTTTAATTACATTAAACTACAATTTTGCTCTCCAAATTAGCGCCATCTCTTTGCAAGTACGTAAGGTATTTATCATTTTTTTTTACCCAATTAAAACAAATCTTTACCCCTAAATAAAGTTATTATTTATTGATTTTAAGAAATGAGTACATAAAAAATTCAATATTACTCAAATTGTAATTGTGTACAATGAAAGCTGCAATTAGAGTACTTACATAGTGGCGCGAATTTTGATTTTATTTACTAGTTATCATCAATATATGAAGATCCATAACATTTGTGCCAGTATGGCCGATTTTAATCAAATTCTCCCCATTTTTATGCTTCGTAAAGAAATTATAAGTATCGTTATTGTTAATATAATCCTCAACAATAAGATTATGATTTTTTATCTCGTTGTAATAATCATTAATAAAATCTAACGAGGTAACTGCGCCAGCCGCGTCAGTTGGTCCATCAATCCCATCGGTACCGCCGCTCAAAAATTGAATATCAAATCGATTATTGTCTCCCAATTTTTTACGTAATTCAATTGAAAATTCTAACGCTAATTGTTGATTGCGTCCACCTTTACCACTACCGTTAATTAAAACGGTTGTCTCTCCGCCACTAATTAAACATAAAGGTTGATTTCGATCGAAATTTGTGATTTCGTTAATTGTATCGGCGGTAATTTTGAAATTTAGATCGTTATCTTTATCGTCGATCATTTGGAGACTCTTTAGAAAACCCACCAGATTTGTTTTATTGTCGCAACATAGATTTTGTGCAATTTCGGCGTAGATTTGGGCAATTTTCGTGACATTCCCGGTGATAGTTGTCGACAAAATTGCAGACTGGTAACCTGCAAGAATTCAATATTATCAACCAATTTGAATACATTTCTAATTATTTAGCGTAAGATTTGATTTTAGTTTGCAAATAATAGCGAATTGAAGATCTTTCTTGAGAGATACCAACAGGCGATCAAGACAAAAACTCGAGTACTGGTTGTAATTGTTACAAAATTACAAAGAAATAAGGAGCGGTATTTAAACCGATGTTACACGGTCATAAATTAGAAACAATAGGCTTTAAAATACAATTAGAATCGTTCTAAAAAGTTGATAATTACCTTTGGAAATCAGGTAAGTTTTCGCCGCTTCTGCAGCGATCTGATTGTTGCCAATAATAAAATTCTGTACGTGTTTAAAACTACCACCGTCATCAGATAATTCCAATTGTTTATTTTTGTCGTGATTTTTATAATTATTGATTAAAAATTTGACAGAATCTGGTAATTGGTCGAAATTTGTATTTCTTTTTAAAATTGCTCGAATCTCGTCGAAATTATCATGATTTGGCACCGTAGGTCCACTGGCAATCAAATCTAAAGGATCCCCGACAATATCCGATAAAATCAAAGAAATCGTACGAGCTGGATACGCGTATTCAGCTAAACCACCACCTTTCAACAACGATAAAAACTTCCGTATTTTATTCAAATCATTAATATTAGTACCACTCTTTTGTAATTGTTTAATCAAACCTTGTTTCTCTTCTAACGTTACTGGTGGTTTTGGTAATGTCAACAATGCTGAACCACCACCGGAGATTAAGACAAATAATAAATCATCACAATCTAATTTTTCAACAAGTTCTTTAATTTCAATAGAACCAGCCAATGATTGTTGATCTGGTAGATTATTCTCACCACCTTCTATAAATGTAATTTTACTCGCATTGATTTGTGGATGATTCTTGAAGAAATTTTGTGGTATTGCAACGATACCATGTTTAAAATTGGCGCCTAATATGGTTTCCAATTCGAGCGCCATCCCAGCGACTGCTTTACCAAAACCAACAACATAACAAGGTTTCTGTAATCGATAAGTACAACCGCACACCACTAGATGTTGTTGATTATCGATGGTTTTCAACGAGATTTGTTTACGTATTAAAAATTGAGGTTGGACCGATTCGATTGATTTGTAAAATGATTCTAATAAGATTTGTTTATTGGTCGACATTTTCGTGATTAATGATGACAATTTTTTTATAATCATACCTCTATAGCACACCACACTAACTATAAAGTTTACTAGATTTTGTTTTTAACACATCAACTCTCTTTGTTTTATCAATAAGGTCATCTATTTCCTATCTCTTATCGTTTAATTATATTAAAGTATTGGAGTATAGGCAACCAGTTATACATTTTTTATGACAGGTGTCATTAAAATGTCATTTAGATTAAGTTTAGCTAGTGGTTTGTTTTTATTGTTTGTAATTATGGAAATGGTTTTTCGACCGGTTTCCATGAAAGCGATTAACTCGTCTTTGTGATAATTCCAACAATTTCATGTAAGTTGTACGTTTTTATTTATGATTTTTTTGTTGCGTCAATCGATTTTTAATAGGTTATGTTTAATGTGGCAATATAACAATATTTGTACATTTTTAATAAAAATATTGACTAAAACATGCAATATTCGAGAGAGAAACAACAATGTTTGATGAGATAGACGTTGCGATATTATTCAACATTTTTTTCTGATGTGATTATTTGTGATACTGGTCAAGGTTCATTTTATTAAAAAAAAAAAAACAATACATTGTCGTTATCAATTAGACAGCAATTGAGAGATTTTTGTTCAAACTGTAGAAGTGTCTAAATTTTAAATAAGTACACCAGATTTAAATATTCTAATGTTGAATTGATTTTGAAGGGAAAACTACAAAAAAATTCAAGGTAAATGCAACAATTTGTGTATTTTTTAGATAATAAACGATGATATTTCTCAAAATTTGATCGCCTTATTAAAATGTAAGATTATTTTATCGAAGAAGAAATTGTATCGACAAATATATTGTTGCCTTGACGATAAGATTGTCTTTGTTAAATTTTTAATGTTTGAAGAGGGTTTAATTGAGAGTTAATTCTATCGATCAACAATTGTAATAGAAACAAATTAAATTAATTGCATATATTTTAATTATTTCTATTATCGCTGCATGTTGTGCTGGATCGGTATGTATTTCAAACAATACAATTTTAATTATTAAATAGATGAATTTTATCAAGCCTTGAATTATTTTAGCTTTAGTCCTCCAGTATTCAATAATTGTTTTCTTCAGTCAAATTTCAAACGACAGTATCTCATCGGTTTAAATCTTCTTGGATTCTTATCTGAGAAAGTAATTCTGTTTTTGGATTATTTAGAAATTTACAGTTTTATTGGAAATTTTCCGCAATTAAACGTTAATTTACATTATTTACAACAATTTTGTAGGTGATTTTCAATAATTATTATTTTGAACATTTAAATTTATTTGAACATTTAAATAAATTAAATTTTAAAAATATATTAATGAAAATTCATGGTCTATTAATAGATATATTCATCAAATTTTCTACCAAATTATCAATATCTGATAAACCTTTGCTCGGTTCGTATTCGATTAAATTGAGATTTCTTCCACATTCCAATATTTTTAGATCTTCTATGACCATCTTCAACAATATCGAGACAACATAAATTGTTGTTAAACTAAAGTCAGTAAACAACTACAATCATTGTGAATTCCATTAGTTGATTCATATGTTGACTCAGTAATTATCGTAATTTAATTTTTTCCATCTTAAATAAATTGATGAATTCATGAATGATTGGTAGGTCAAAGTTTATTCAATGTAAACTTGAATGTAATAATCATGTAGGTTTGTTGTTTAAAATTGATAAAATTGTAGTTGATAAGAGGAACAGAACACGTTTATAAAAACCACTTCTAAAATTACCATATTTGTTTATTTTAGTGATCACAAAGGGAGACAATTCGATTGAAAAAATCTAAAAAAAAAATGGCCTGTTGTAGCCCAATATGTCAGCGTTACATAATCTTCACATCAGCAATCTTATTGGTAATTCTCGGTATACTACTAGTCTGTTTATGGAATACCCTCTTCCAGGTTATTCTGAAATCTGTAAGTTTATCATTATTAACGATTTAAATAACTAAATTAATGTTTTTTTCCAGCAATTAAATGTTGGTAGTAGCAGTTCATTAGAGTTTAATATGTTTAAAGAAACACCAATACCAATGTATATAGAATTTTATTTGTTTAATTGGACCAATTCGGATGAGGTGATAGAATCAAATTGGAAAATTAAACCGAAATTAGAACAATGCGGCCCTTATACATTCACTGAACATCATATACGTGAACAAATTATGTTCAATAATAATCATACGATAACATTTAAAACGAAACGTACATGGGAATTTCTAGCGGACAAAACAAATGGTACATTAGAAGATAAAATAACAACAATCAACCCTATTGTAGCTGTAAATAATCGAAATTATTTAAATATTGTAGATTGTAGAAAACGTAATTGAATTTGTTTCTAGTGTATTGGCCATGTTGTTAAACACAAACATAAAATAATCGATTTAGCATTGAATTTTATATTAAAAGAGAAGAATGTTATATTGAACATAACGAAAACGGCCAATGAATGGTTATTTGACGGTTATGATGATCCATTATTGGATCTTTTACACAAATTAAACATGTCAGCAATTAATGTACCATTCAAGAAATTTGGATGGTTTGTTGAAGTAATTTAAATATAGAAAAAATATTAATAGATATTAATTATAAATATTTTTAGCGTAATAATTCTGTCGATTATGATGGTATTTTTACAATGAAAGATGGTACGGAAGATATACGCGATTTAGGTCGTTTAACATTATGGAATGGCGCCAATCATACCGATAATTATGCAGATTATTGTGGTATGGTAAATGGTACAATTGGTGAAATATTTTATCCTGTAAAAAGTGATCAATCGATCGATATATTTGCATCGGATACATGCAGTTCGTTAAAATTGGAATACCAAAGAGTTCAAACTTTATACGGTATAGAGGGGCGACGTTATGTTGGTACAGAAAAATTGTTTGATAACGGTACAAAATATCCAGAAATGGCGTGTTTTAGTCCTGGTGAATCCTCACCAAGTGGCGTACGCAATGTATCACAGTGCAAGTAATTATTCAATTAATACGAAATCTCGATATAATTAATTTCATTTTTGTTGAATTTAGATTTAACGCACCTGCTTTCGCGTCATTTCCACATTTCTACCTAGCCGATTCGTCGTATTTAGAACCGTTTGAAGGTTTATCACCGAGTAAATCATACGGTGAATTTTATATCGTAATCGAACCAGAAACTGGTATCCCATTAAATGTACAAGCAGCAATGCAGATTAGTTTGAAATTATCACGAGTTCCTAATTTAACGTAATTTATTGTTTTTTTTTTTTAATTATAATCGATTTAATCTAACAATTTCTCTAGAATCTTGTCCAAAGTTAAGGAAGTTTATTTTCCAATGTTATGGTTTCGACAAACGGCCGAATTAACTGAAGATTTAGCAACAGAAGCGAAACTGCTATTAGTTCTACCAACTTTAGGTGTTTCAGTAGGATATGCTTTATTAGCGTTGGGTTGTTTGTTGTTTTTAATTGGCGGTTATATTGTTTATCGTAAAGGTTGGAAAGGTACAGAAGGGGAAGAATTAATCAATCAAGATTCTTATTAATTATATCGTATATTATCTTAAAAATAATTTAATTCGTTTACAGAATGGTCAGACAATAACAAGATCACAAAGTAAAGCAATACGATTGAATACAAATGAAATGAGTGTGCCATGACTGGACGTATGTCGACGAAAAATCACCAATTTGTTAATTTCGTTGTTTAATTCTTTTAATGATTGTTATATTGTACATATGGATTGAGTAAAAACATACGTTTCGTTGAACATCATGGCATACTTGATTTATTCTAAATTCCTCAATTATTTCGATTTTGTATATTTGTGAATATCGCCTGTGATAAAAGTGACCATAATTTAGAATACTTAAATTTGCAAGTGTTGCCATATATCATTTTTTCTTTAGTTTTTAAATATAAATTTATCGTTGATTTTGATCATTTTTCTTCTACCTACAAAACAAAAAGGATGGAAAAGAGGCTCTAGACAATTTTCTATAAAGCTTTATTTATATTTATTACAACTATCCTAAGATAAATTGATTAAATTGTCTAAATTTACACACATTTACACAACAAGTTTTTGTTTATTAAAAAGACAAGACTGAGATTTGTAAATCTGATAAAATTAAATAAATTAAAAATAATTTAAACTATTTACAATTAATCGGGTGTTGTAGTTGTTGTTCCTGTTGTTGTTGTTATAACAACAGGATCGGGTGGTTTATCCTGTGTTGTTATTGCAGTATTTGTTGTTGGTGTTGTTTTAACAATAGTCGGATTCATAACTCTTGCAAAAACCGGCCTACCTGGTATCCCTACGAGTATTTAATTTATCAAATTAAAAAAAACAATCTATTCTCGCATATTTAATGATTTAAATAAAATACTCAAAATCTGAATCTCATAAAAACCAACTGGAAATTATAAAGCGCTCATTTCGCAACTTTTAAAATGAGATACACACGTAGATGATTGGAAATAGCTCAAGCATGCTCTTCACATAGATTTTTTTCAGTTTACTCTGTCGCATTTTAGAATAAATGCAAAATAGTTCTACCGATTTGAGAATAAAAATGAGAAAAACTAAAAAAAAAAAAAAACAGTATTGGAAGCCTCCTCAAATCTTTTTTGAAACGAGCATTTTTTGACCTACTTTTAACAGAAGTATGTCTTCCAAATTGTGATAAAACGATCTTCAAAGCCTCAAAATATTTTTCAATTTCTCGTTCTTAAGACAATACCAATAAGAATTTTGATTTTGAGCATTCTATTTTGTTTAAATTATCAAATTCAAATAGGAATTGTTGAATAATTACCTCTGCCTTGTGCTTGCGCTAATGGTATTACTTTAACACCCTGTAATGCTTTTATATTGATGGCAGTCCCTTGAAAACCGGCCGGTAATAGAATTTGTTGTGCAACAATTTGTCCACCTTGTCCTTGACTTGCTGCCAATACAACACGTTGTGCATTCGTTGATGGATTTGTTTGTAAACGTACTGGATGCCCTTCTAATACAAGTTGTTGTTGTTGTGACGATTGTTGTTGTTGCTGTTGTTGAGTTACCGCACATTTAACACCTGAACTAAACACAACTTGTGGCTGTTGAATTTTCACTTGATTACCACTAAATATTTGTTGTGATAATGTTGTTTTAATATTTGTAGTTTGTAAAACTATACCACTATTAGCACTACTCGTACTATTACCACTACTTTGTTGTGTTTGTAATAAAACATTATGTCCTTGTAGATTTTGTATTGTATTCCCTTTACTTGCTAATAGAACAGGTTTACCACCGATATGTGTTAGATTTAAATTTGTTGCATTTAACATACGTATAGGATTTGTTGTTACACTATTAGCATTACCACCAGTTGCCACATTTAATGTTACCGGTTTTGTTAACATTACATTCTTGCCTGGTGTCACTTTTAAATGTTGTTGTTGTTGTGGTTGTTGCTGATTTACAAAAATTCTCGATTGTGGTGTTGTTGTTAATGTACCACTACCTGTTGTTATCAATTTTGCATTAATTAATTGTTTAGCTGAGAATCTTGGTGATGCTATTGTTGTTGTTGTACCGATTACACGTGGTAATGCTTTTACTGTTGTTGTTATTGTTGTAGTTGTAGTATTTGTTGTTGTTGTTGCTGTAGTAATAGTAGAAGTTGTTGTTGTTGTAGCTTGTGTTGTTGTTGGTGATAAAGATGCTGATGAGGCTACAATTAATTTTTGTTGATTTGTCGTATTCGTTGTTAATGCTATTAAATTATTTTGTGAAGTAACAGCAAATTTCGGTGTTCCTGTTCCACTTGTTAATTGTATGATATTAGGTGGGCCACTTTTTGATACTCGTAATGTTGTACCTTTAATAATTATAAAATAAAATCGATAAAACACAACAAGTTTAAAATAGAAAGTACCTTGTGGTAATGAACCGTGTTGTTTCTGATGCGCCAATAAACTTTCAACAGATATCACCTGGCCGGCAGCATTCGTCAATACTTTCGCTACAACCGGTGTTTGGGACGTTATTACAGCCGTTTTTGGTACTTCTACAATTAAACAA
This sequence comes from Hycleus phaleratus, assembly GCA_013841185.1. NCBI lineage: Eukaryota > Metazoa > Arthropoda > Insecta > Coleoptera > Meloidae > Hycleus > Hycleus phaleratus. The sequence goes on along the minus strand of JACDRP010000819.1, from coordinate 6,251 downwards.
TCAAAACAATTATAAAAAAATTAAATAAGGAACCAACCTGTAATTTTAGCTTGCCCTAACAAAGATTGCTGTTGTTGTTGATGTTGCTGTTGTTGTTTCACTATAGGCTTCTGTTTAAAAATAATCTGTTGTTGTGATTGTTGTTGTTGATTTATAATTTGAGCCTGTGGCAGAATCTTCTGTTTGATTGTTTGTATAATTTGTTGTTGTTGTGCTGGTGTTAGATTTGATGGTGTTTTTATTTGTATTTGCTCAATTTTATCATTATTACTATTAATATCACTAGCATTCTTGATTAATGTTACATTTTTAACATTTTGTATTTGTTGTGGTATTATACTTTGTACAAATTGATTTGTTTTAATACCTTTATTATTATCATCAAGATTATTTGATGGTTTAATAATTGTCGTCGATTTCGTTGTTGTTGAATTTGATGTTACAGGTATAATTAATGATTTATTTAAACTTGGCGATAGAATTCGTACTAAATTCTTTGCTTTATTTATTGATAATTCCTCAGGATTTGTTTTAACAACATCCTGATTTGCAATCAATAAAGAATTTGTATTATTTCCAACACTAGTCGCCGTTGACTGTATAGTAGTAGAGTTGGTAATAGTTGTTACCGTACTAATAGGGGCCGTTGTTGTTGTAACACTACTAGTAGTAGTATTAACAACTGTTGTAGCTGTAGTTGTTTCGTTATTATTTTTATTAACTTTCTCGCTATTTTTAACAACTTTCTTTTGATGTTGTTGACTTGACGACGATTTCTTAACTGCTTGTTTCTTATTCTTATTACTAATCAATTGTAATTGTTGATGTATCCGTTCGAAATCTTCTTCAGTACGATTTCGATGTAAATAAATCCAAATTTTCCGTTTCGGATCATATTTAACACATGGATCTAATTGTGTATGCATCCGATCTAAAGCACCACTAACTATTGATTGTAAAACATTATCTGGTGCTGTACTATTTATATATTGTGATGATTTTAATAATTCACAAATATCGGAACGTGTACCTTCACCATTTGGTAAACGTGCTGTAGCATCACGTACTAATGATAAAATTGTAACGAAATTTGGACGATCATCGGTCAACATTGTATGACCGCGTGGTGCTTTTGTTGTTATATTTGTTGTATTATTCGATGTATTATTGATAATATTGTGATTATTATAAATACCTTTTAATGGACCTACTACTGATTCGTAACCATTACAACGATATGTGAATGCTTTATGTGGATGATTATAACGTTGACGTTCTTGTTCACGATAATTACTAATTTCATCTTGGGTTGCTTTACGTACCGTCCATGTTGTTGGACAACGTGGCGGCGGTGGTGTTTGAGAACGATCACTAATATCAACAATACCACTATTATCCTCCCTTTTTACATTATTATCATCATTATTACTACTGTTACTAATATTATTACAATGTTCTAACCAATATTGAAATAGAGATTGTAATAAATTATCATTATCACGCCCTGCGCCTATCCATTGATACATATCGATATTCAATTTATATTCGATATACGGCACGAAATTCTCCGGTCTACTACTATTATTACCACACAAAAAATTAATAGTATTCTTCAACAATTTCAACCAATTCTGTTGTAGATTATACCAATCGTTTAATGGACTAATCGGATTCTCCTGCCATTTCTTAATTAAATCTTCTAAACTTTTATAATTCATCCGATGTTCCGGTGTTTTACAGATTATATCGCGGATTAAACTAAAGAAATTCGCATAAGTTTGTTCGATTAATTCAGATTTAATTGGTGTATCCAATATTGTTGTTGTTGTTGTTGTTATTGTCGGTTGTGTTGTTGTTACTATTGTTGTTGTTATCGGTGGTAAAATCGGTGAAATTACTTCAATTATCTCCTTTTTAACTACATCAGTCTTGATTTTTTTCGGTTTTGTTGGTTTAATTTTAGCTTTATTGTGATTTATTGAAGAATCTGAATCTGTATCAGAATTTGATGTATCTTTCCGTATCATTTTCTTTTTATTGTGTTGATTATTAACCATATTATTCACCAATTTATTGTCGATATGATTTTTATTACTATTATTATTATTGACGAATATGTTCTTCAAATAAGGCAATTGTGTCCTATTAATAATGTCGGTTAGATTTATATTTTTTGTATTTAAATCCGGATCATCGAGATTCCTATCTAAACGGCGCCGTTTATGTTGACTCAATAAAGTCCGATAATTCTCATCATTTATATAAAACGGATTCTTCTGTGGTGTTATATACTTTTCTAAATCTAACGTTAATTTCGTCGACATTGTTGATAAGAATATTTCCCCATTATTACTATTATTGTTATGATTATTGTAACTATTTCGGATACTATTCAAGTGTCTGCGTTGTTTCCTCGATAAACTCGCCGGCGGTCCTTCAGGATAATTCTCATCCGGTGAATAATAATCATCATTACTGCCATTAACTTTACTGTTAATATTCGATAAGATTTGATAATAACGCCGTTTTGTCCGATATAGAATTAAATCGTTACTATGATTATGATGGTGGTGATGATCATTAGAACGTTCTACTTTCAATTCAATGCCCGGTGGTAGATTATTGACTTGTTCGGTTAATTTTTTATGTGATTCAATCACATCGTATTTTAATTTTTCACGATATTTCTTATAACGCAATTTCGATTCTTTTAATTCACATTTTAGTATCAAACGTTTCATATTTGCTATATCTGGACGATAATGGCCAGCTTTTAGATTACCATAAAATTGTTCTAATGGATTATTGAAATAGAAATTCTCATAATTGAATAGTTTCTCAATTGTATTAGCTTGTTCTTTATCATTGTTGATATTATTGTGTGATGGGAATTTCGGTAGGAATTGTTGTAAATATTTACGATTCTCTTCAGTTAATACATTCTTGTATGTATCCAACGATAAGATAGATTGAAAAATTTCCTTCTTCTCACACATGCCTTGCGGCAATTGCAATTTCTCACCATCAATCTCTGCTATTTCCATCATACTATCATCATCATCAGATGACGATGATGTAGTAGACGTTTCCGTTGTATAATCATTAGATGTATCATCACTACTACTATCCGTATCGATATCCATTACTAAAATAAAAAAATCTCAAATATACCAATTTTTAGGTTAGGTTAATTTGACCTCAGTATTTGCTATTATTAGCAAAAATTAGTAAAATTATCGAAATTAGGCGGATGAATCGGTTGAAAATTCACCGTAATATGTCAAAAATGCCACAAATTATCCACGATGTAAATAAAATAAAACCACAACAACCACCGATTGTCAAGTATTAACAATTGAATAAACAAAAGAAAATTCTTCTAATTTAATCAAATTAATTAAAATATACCAGAAATTATTGTTCTAAACGATAAATAGACCTGAAATTATTCACATTTTTAATATAACATTCATTAATTCAAAGGTATTTGACCTCTTCCTAATTGTAGAAATATTTGTGGTTATGTTAGAAGCATCCGAATTTATCCAACAATTACTATCGTTATCAATTTATATCCATTGTAATAATCAGAAACATTCAAAATCCTTTGAAATTCATTAATTTTATCCGATTTATATGCAATTTTTTTTGTACTTTTTATTAGAGAATCAAGTGATCGTGGACTGTCAATTTTCTAATAAACAATTGAGTGTTTTCAAATTTTTGTTGAATGGAAAAGTGTTGGCTAGGCGGGGGTAGGTGTGTCTACCATTCAACTAACCTGTTCGTTATTAAATTGTTGGGAAAATTCAAGTTTTATCCAGAAATATCGATAAAACACAATTTAGATTTCGGTAGAATTGAAGCACGCCTGCATTGCAGATATACAATTGAAACAACGCAACAGTGGTGGACCGCGAAACCATTTTCTTCACAGCCATCAATATTGAACCGACACCATTAAACATTATTGTTTTAATAATCTATCTAAAACAATTACCAATATTTTGGCTACATGGGATTATTATTGGTGTTAATTTGAATTGAATTCTTTTAAAATTAACGCAAATCAATTGGATTTTTGGTAAATATAGCGATATTACAAGACCGATCATTTTAGAGATTTAAACAATTTTCAGGGGATTTTATCGATTGTGTTGGTATACTTGCTATTATCGCGCATGCGTATTGACAATTGACGTCATTTATTCAAACAAAATGGCGTTGAATTTGCAGGTGAAAGTCCATCCGGTGGTTTTATTTCAAATTGTCGATGCTTATGAGCGCCGAAATGCCGATTCGCATCGAGTTATCGGTACTTTATTGGGTGAGTTTCGTTAATTTCCTCAATCTTTCGATTTATCTCTAATAAAATTATTCTAACCTCAAATTGTAGGCAATGTGGATAAAGGTATTGTCGAAGTAATCAACTGTTTCTGTGTTCCGCATAAAGAAACAGTGGATCAAGTTGAAGCCGAATTGAATTACGCCATGGATGTGCACGATTTGAATCGTCGAGTCAATTCAAATGAACAAATCGTAGGTTGGTGGGCAACTGGACATGAAGTCACTAATCACAGTTCAGTTATACACGAATATTATGCACGTGAATGCAACAATCCAGTGCATGTAACATTAGATACAAGTCTACAAGGCGCACGGATGAGTTTGAAAGCGTATGTTTGTGTACAATTGGGCGTACCGAATGGTAAACAAGGCTGTATGTTCACATCGATACCAATTGATGTGACCTGTTATGATCCGGAAGTATTCGCTTTGCAATTGTGTCAGAAAACCTTAGGGCCATCCGGTGGCCGTGCACGCAACGTCCAACCAATGCTCGATCTAGTTCAAGTCTCCGAAGCCGGTGCCAAAATGGGTACATTATTGGATCAAGTTTTGAATTATGTTGAAGATGTATTAGCGAATAAAATACCACCGAATAATGCCGTTGGACGAGCTTTACTCGATTTGATCAATTCGGTGCCGCATATGAGCAACGAACAGTTCTCAGAGATGTTTAATAGTAACGTTAAAGATTTATTGATGGTAATCACTTTGTCACAATTGATTAAAACACAATTACAACTCAATGAGAAATTAACGCTATTAACGTCGATTTAAACATGTGGATGAGTTTTATAAATTTATTGGAATTTAGTAAAAACATTTAATTTCTTTTAATGTTTATCCTCCTCGGCTGAAGATTCTTCAGTTTCATCCTCATCCTCGTCATCGTCTTCATAATCATCATCATCTTCATCACTTGCGTCATTATAAATGTTGCTATAATCGTAACCTGTTGCTTCCTCACCGTCATCACTATAATCTTGATATTCTTGGACTTGACGGCCGAATTTATGGTTGCGTGCTAAAATAAATCGAATCAAAACGATCAAATTGGAATAATGTAAACTTACTAGACATGCTCAAATCTTTCGTTTGTGATGTGTCATATCCACATTTTGGACACGGTAAAGTTTTCGATTTTTGGTCATATTTGATACCTTTTCTACGTACGTGATCATCACAATAGCATACTTTACAACGTAAACACGTGTATTGTCCCAATTTGTTACACGATTGACATTTGTAAGTTTCTGATTCTAATACTTGACACGATGCTTGATGTTCGAATTGGTCGTCTTCACAAAGGAAATTCTGACAGAAGGAGCATTTGAATAAGCGTCCACCGTGCGACCAAACATCCCGTTCGCATTCAATACAGATGGCTTGTTGTAAAGGACAAATACAGGCGTGTGTTTGTAAACATTTTCTACTGTGGCATACCCAGGCTTCACAAAAGTCACAAATTGCACCCTACAATTTAATGATGAACGTAAATTTTTATATGGACTCGATAACTTACCACCATCCCTAATCCGGTCGTATGGACACCAGAGTGTTTAACAACACAATCGCCCGTTTTCTGCATACATTTCATTTTTCCACATTGTGCACAGACTGGCACCCGTTGGACGCTTTGGCAAAAATAGCAAAATGCACGACTTTTCTGCTTGCTGAAAACAAACGGAAAAAACGATTACAATAGAAATAATGGCAAGGTTCAAAGAAAACATTACCGATGGCATTTCTCACATTCCATTGGTAGGTTGCACGGATGATTTGCCAATTCGACATGTTCTTTAGCTGTACGAATCTCTTTTTGGCGTAATTTCTGTTTTTCGGCTTTCTTACGCTGACCAGTCTTCTTTTTTGGCATTTTCACGATTTGTTCACCGACACGTTCA
>JACDRP010000818.1:0-21987 GCA_013841185.1 Hycleus phaleratus | reverse complement strand
ACATATCCAAGATGTCTGCCACCACATGTGGACATGTTTTTTGACGAGATGCGCACTCTAGATAACTCATTGATCGTCCTTCATTGTTAGACAACGATGACTAGATAAATTGAGGCAGTTATCCTTGTTTTGCTTATACAAACCCAATGAATTATGAAGGGCAAAGGAACGATTGTAAAAGGTGTCTCCTATGTTATATAGGAGTTTAGTATTTGCATCTCTCTCCCTCTCATTATTTTAAAATGAAATAAATTTGAGGAAATTTCGGAAATTTGTCTAAAATCGAAGAAAAACTGATAAAATTGAATTTCACAGGTATCTTGTGTGGCAATTTTAATTGATTTCAAAGTTCAACTGGTAGATGACAGATGGCGTTCAATATATTTTTAGCTCTCAAAGAAGACGGTCTAATTAAAAAATTAAGTTCTTTAATTAAAATAAATCAATTTAAGAAAAATTCTTGTATAGTTATTAAGTTGGTAATTGTTACCATATGATTGCTGTCAAAATTGACATTTGGTGGTGCACCAAGAGATTTTAACACGTCCATTGTTACGTCAACGTCATTATTTACATGTATTTTTAACGTAGAATTTTAATAAAATTATAAAGATCATTTTGATTGAATTAAAATTATAAACAGTAAAACTAATTATTAACATATGAAAATTTTAAAAGATGTTAAAATTTGGTTCGAAATATGATAGTAACATTGTGTACAAGTGTACTGTACGATTGCTTGAAGACACTGAGATATTAGAATGTGAATATAAGGTTTGTTATATTTATTTTTGTTGATCTATTGAATAATCGTTTATTAATTTTTAATTTAGCCCCACCATAAAGGAAAATATTTACTCGAATATGTTTGTCAACAGTTGAATTTAGTTGAAAAAGATTATTTAGGCTTAAGATATGTCGATATTCAAGACCAAAGGGTATTCGTTCTTTATATTGAAAAAATTAGAAATAGAATTAAAATTATAATTGTAGCACTGGTTGGATTTAGGTAAATCAATATGCAAACAAGTCAAAGATCTGGATCCTGTATTGTTCAGTTTTCGTGTTAAATTCTATCCACCGGATCCGTTTCGTTTAAAAGAAGAAATAACCCGTTACCAAATTTTTTTGCAATTAAAACGAGATCTATTACATGGACGATTATATTGTGGTACAAATGAGGCAGCTATGTTGGCGGCGTTGATATTGCAAAGTGAATTGGGTGATTACGATCCCGAAATTCACGTTGGCAATTACGTATCAAACTTTAAAATATTGTTAAAACAGACTGAAACAATTGAAGACAAAGCAATGGATATCCACCAGAAACAATTAAAAGGACAGAGTGCTGCACAAGTTGAGAATACATTTTTGAAATTAGCTTGCCAGTTAGATACTTACGGTGTTGATCCCCATCCAGTTAAAGTAACAATTATTTAATATCGATTTTAATTTACTTAATTAATTAAGATTATATTTAGGATCATAAAGGCGCACAATTATATTTAGGGATAAATTATAGTGGTATATTAACAATCCAAGGCAGTAAAAAAACCCACCATTTTCGTTGGTCGGACATACAAAAAATTAATTACGAAGGGAAAATGTTTATTATTCATCTAAATTATAATGATGTAAGTTGTTTTAATCTTATAATTTATGGTTTATAATTTAATTATTAACGATTTTAAGAAAAAACATACAGTCGGTTTCAAGTGTCCTACCGGTGCTGCTTGTAAGCACGTTTGGCGATGTGCAGTTGAACAAATGTTATTCTTTACGTAAGTTTAATTGAATTTCAAACAAAAAAACTAGTGTTTATTTTAAAAATAGTCTAGCAAATAGTTCAGATGCACCATCTGTTGTAACTGGTGGCGGTTTCTTTTCATGGGGTACAAAATTTAAATATACAGGACGTACAGAAAAAGAAATATTAGAAGATACAGGTTCACCAAATAGAGAACAACCAAATATTAAACGTTCATCTAGTTTAAGAAGGAAAGCATCAAGTGTACCTGCAACACCATCAACACCATTACAACCACATTTAGGCTATAGTAGTTTACCAAGATCAAGTCATTCGGATGCTGGTGGTTCTCATATGGAACCTAGTAATAGTACTGGATTATTATCCGGTTTAGATGGTAATACTGGACAAATTTACAGTGATGTAGCTGCTTTGGAAACTGTATCTGAAGATCAGGAGGCTATTGGTGCTGCAAAATTACGCACAACTGGTAAATTATAAAAATTATTATTTTTATTATTGATAATCGATTTTTTTTTAGTTTTAAAAGATGATTCAGTCGATCGTTTCAGTGATTATTATTTTCGGGATTCATTTGAACATTCATCATCTGAATCTCAATTAATTGATAGTGGTTATCGTGGTTATGAGACAACAAATCCATCACATCGTTCTAGTCGTAGTCAAACGCCATTATCTCATTCTCAGGTCGATGGTCGTATATGTCTACCTACAACAACAATATCACAAACAACAACAATAACAGCAGCAACAACATCAATAACGGCAACATTAACAACAACAACAACAACATTAGCATCAACGGCGCATAGTTTACAAACAACAGTAAGAAAACAAAAAAAATTCAATATGGTCAGTGCATTTGTGCCTACATTGATCATTGTTACTATATTTGTTATAATTGCGACAATTATTATGTTAGAAACAGATTACGAATTGTTTTATACATTTAGAAATATGCCTGAAATGATATCGTTAAAATACCATTTTTATGAACCAATTAAACAGTATTTACGTAATATTATATCGATTATTTTTTGATAATTCTTCAAGCAATAATTAATGATTTTCTTGTTTCATTGTGGATTTTTTCATGTTTTATAAAGCTTTAAAAGATGAGACTAAAGAAAATACAAAAATATTGAAATATTGTAGTTAAATTGCATCTATGTAGTTTATTTTTGATTTTTTTCTCATATTTAATTCTGCATAGAAAACGTAAAATCGAACTCTAATAGTTCCTGCAATATTTCCACACATTAGAATTTAGATACATTCCAATTTGATTTAATGCTTTAATTATAGAAATTTTTATATAAATGTTTAATAAATTCCAATGAATTTTCTAAAAATTCCATTATTTAGTTATTTATATTAGTTGTAGGCTTTATTACTACAGAAAAATGATTAATAATTGCCAAGCAATGCACATTATATGTTTATATATGAAATAGAGATGTTAGCTTTAATGTTATTTATTATTTGTTATAAATTTTGTTCTTTTTCTATGTATATTTTTACAATTTCATATATTTTGCACTGTTTTATACTTGTTTATTTTGTATAACTAATTTTAGAAAAAATCTGTGATCTTTTCTCAATCTTCTGCTAATAGAATTTAATCGTACAAAAGAAAATCTGTAGGAAGAAAATGCAATCAAAATCTATTCTCTCATATAACATTACAATAATAGTAATATTAATGATTGTACATATGCCAATATTAAAATTATTCAATATTTTACTTATTTTTGATGATACTAATCACAATAATATTAATGATTTATGGGGCCATAAGTTGAAGCACTTGTTTCGATTTTATTTATCGTTTTTTTATTGTTTCTTTTCTAAAATCAGTAATGTACATTTTGCCAAATGAATAAAAAGTCAATTAAATAAAACAATCGATTTTTATTTTAATTCGGTAGAAGATGATTACATTTTGGTGTGAAATCTTTCGTGAGCACTTTACTATAATATTCAGTACGGTGTAACATTCTATTCCATGTTTTACTTTCAGGTAATTCCAAATAAAATGGTACATCTGAATTATCCGGATCGACATTTTCTGGATACAAATCGTCGCCTAGAATTATTCAAATTTATTAATGATTTAAAAGAGTTTTTTAAATTTTCAACCAGGTAGTAATGAGTATAACCCATCGGGTGTTCTAATGCGATAAGCCCAGTATGTTTCACAGCCAAATTTAGAACGTTCATCAGCGAATTCAGCGATTTTATCGATATTTCGCATAAATTTCAACCGCGATAATTCATAAGTTTGTGGCGGTGGTAATGATATTAGAAATTGTGCATTTTTATCGAGACATTCTGTTGGTGACGACCACTTAAATAATAAAATTTAATAAATAATTGTGTTAATTTGAAAGTAAATTACCATCAATTCTGAAGCTTCTTTACCATCACAATTAATAAAAGGTATTTGATTTAGACAAACCATAAAGAAAATTGTATTAAATTTAAGTTTCATCGATGGTGGTGTTAGCCAATTACTCCAATCTTTAAGTGCCCAAATATCCGGATAAACATCAAATTGTTGGCATAAATTTAGAAATTCTTCCGCATTTTGATGTACACGATGTTGCCATTTTAATAATTCTTTACCACCTTAAATAAACCAGATATTAATGTTACTTGGAAATGTTGGAAATATTTACCAAAAAACGACCCCCAAACCGACGATTTCTTGTGATCATGATTTGTACAAAGTAGAACACCACATTCTTCGAACATTTCCCGTATTGCACACAATCTCAGTGATACATATCTGGGTAGATATTCATCATGTTGAGGATTTTCAAAAATTTTCGCAACATTATTTTTCGGTAATAATGTATTAAATGAATCTTTATTGAAATTGAATCGTTCAAATATACTCAACCATTCCGTACTTCTATCAATATTAGCAAGGGCACCACCGGGAAAAACGTATGCATCCGGCATAAATTTCGATTTTTGACTACGTCGCATAAATAGAATTTTATAATCGAAAATCTCATTTTTCGTAAACGGAAATCGGGATAATAAAATTAAACTAGCCGATTCCCGCCATTTATTTAAATGTCTCGCCATTATGGCCAAGTGTATGATTTTAATCACTGAAACTGTATAATACCACTGGAAATTTGTTTAAATAAATTAAAATTTTTGAACACGATGTTAACTGGCAGCACACAGATTCTCATTTACTGCAATTTAAATAGATTTGATGTTAATTAATCTACAAATAAGCACGAAATTTCCAACTCAATTCCCAGTAAAACAAAATGTTTACAGATTGAAAAAAACACTATCTGTTAAACCACGTGTCGAGGTGACAGTTGATTTAAATAGAAATTTTTTAACTTTTTGGAAATTTCGAGAGATAACAGATATAAGCGCAATACTGTAACTACATGTCTTTAATTATAATTGTACCGATAATTTAAGTCCTCGGACCTTAAACATTGAGTTAAAAGCGTTATATAATTAAAGTTCAAATAAGAACTATAAAATCAATTAAAACAGTGAAAATACAATAAAACATTTTTAAAATCAATTATACTATTTTCAAATATTTTCCAAAATTAGTAGAAAATTTGCTTTTTTCGAATTAATTCCGAAAAAAAAATTTGTATCGCCTACCAACCTTTGATTATTCAAACAACAATATATTTGATTGTAACGATTAAGCTGAATCTACATGCGTCGCGCTATTGTAATCTAATTTTAAAACAAATCAAACACTTACTTTTAGTCGCAGTTTTTTTAATATTTTAGTTGTCGAAAGCTACGCTTTACTTTTAAAATCGAATAGCTGACTCAATATTATTCAATTATACTACAGTAATGTTTGAATTTTACGTTTATTGTGTGTATTTATAGCTGAATCTCTTAGGCCTCCTTTACACGTATCCGTATATTTTCAGATTAAATTTTGTAAATTGAAAAATACGTTCTAGTATCTTACTTGAGTCATCATTTAGACCTAAAAATTCGTGATTCCAATAATTTGAACAGCTACAGTAATTGGCCAAGATTACCTATATGTATGGTCGATTACAATCTATACTCACTCACTTAATGGAAGATTTATAAAAACATGAAGGAAGAAAAGTCCCTAACTTTTAGTAATTTAGTCCTTTACGAATCTAGTAAATTTATGTATACATGGTTTGCATTGCATTTAAACATTATCACGTGACCAAACAAAAGTATTGTTTAAAACCCTGTACCTCTAAATCATTGGTTGTTTTAAAATTTGGCGCCTTTATAAAAAACCAAGACTTTTGTATTCAATGACGTATTGTACGGTTATTGGTTATTTTCAGATTTTATACCTTTACATTACAACCAATGAGATTTTTTCTAAATAAAATCGTATATTCAGCTTATCTGTATAGTTGAGAATCGGTTTAATAAAAAAATATGAAAAAAATGACGAAAAGAGACAAATTAATTGTCAGGTCTGTTTATTCGTACAATGATATTATAATGATTGTATTTTTTTATAAATAAATAATTGCAAATGTTGATAGAGGTCAGATCAGATCAAGTCAGGTCATTACAGCCAATGAGATTTTTTCTAAATAAAATCGTATATTCAGCAGCTTATCTGTATAGTTGAGAATCGGCTTAATAAAAAAATATGAAAAAAGTGACGAAAAGAGACAAATTAATTGTGAGGTCTGTTTATTTGCACAATCATAAGATTGAATTTTTTTATAAATAAGTAATTGCAAATGTTGATAGAGGTCATACCTGGAAATTTAAAGAAAACAGTTTTATCGTACTTTGGATTCAAAATAAACTAAATACAATCGAAAAATTGAAGAATTAGGCCTTTTTCGTTGAAATGTAGAATTTAACAGTTCAATAATGAATAAAAATTAAATAAATAAAAATACGTCTGCGTTAAGCATTAGACTATTAAGTTAACTTTAGTGACAATATTTCCGACTAACTTATCTTTGTTTACAAATAATACTTATTTTTATCAATTGATAAATGTGTCTGTATTTAAACATAATAATGTTGATTAATTAGCTTGTTTAAGGGCCAAAAGTGTTATTTTTACAACGGAATTGACCTAGATTTGTGCGTGAATAAACTTTTATGTTATCAATAAAATAATTGTTCATCGATTTGAATTTGGCGCATTTTATTTAAACCAACAGGTATTCCAATTCAAGGTCATACTGGTAAAAACGGCCTCGCATATAAATCAACATAACATATTTTTAATATATGTATGTTTACGGAATTATCATTATTTTTAATTAATTATATAGAAATATTTGTTTTCTCTATTCTACGAAAGGATTGAAGATAATACATGACCTTAGAGGTGGACCTTGTTGTAGAATGTTGGTTTATATAGTGGTGCCATCTTACAATATTCAATGTAACTAGTCTTGTATAGTTTGTATAAGGACAGTGAACGGCAAAATAGAGCTGATTCGTTGTAATTTGAGAGAATTGATAGAGGAGAGGAGAGTATTTTTGGGGGATATATTGTTGTCTGTGTGGGTTTTTTTTTAGTGACACTCCCAATGTATATATTTTAACAAATAATTCAATATTTCTGACATAATATATATAAACTAACAACAATATATAATAATTGATATAATAATATAACAAATACGATACAAAATCGTTAGTGATAAGTTGTGTGTTGTTCGATGGAACGGTTTCAAAATGGAGTAGGTGGTCATTCGGATTTTGTTGTTGTATTTATAAAATTATAAAATATTAATACAGATCTAGTGTTATTATGTGTTATTTTTTGATAAACTAATTAACGAATATGTGTATTGAACAATTGTTATTTAAATAATTATTGTTCCATTCAGAAAAGTGGTCATTTGAAAAATAAACATTAGGAAAAAAGACAACAATTTCTGATGTCAATTTGTAAAACACGTCCCGTAACAGAGACTGTTTGGATGCTGTTCAGATATATTTCTATGGTCTTTTTTATAAGAAAAAACAAAACACCGGGAATTTAAGGTAAATTATAAATTTTGTCTATTTAATTCACACAAAAAATCAAATAAATAAAATATCTATGATTTTAATTAAACCATAGTATACCCCATTAATCAGAATCTTGTCAGCCGGTCAAAATACAATAATTTTAATTTATAAACAAACATTTGACAATATTTTATTTATTTCTATATTGTTATTGGGAGAATTTGTCTAGACATCTATTTATAAATAATTGATTCACGTGCTAGGACAATACTTGAATTATTAATTGTTTATAAAAAAAAACTACTTCCGTTGCTATTGTTTTGTCGATTAATCATAAAAATAAACAATTATAAGATTTGAAGTTTTGAAAAAGTATACGTTGTCTAGTTTAATTTTGCCGACATTGCTACAATTGAAACCATAACCAATCCACAAGATCGTTACGGTAAGACTTGGGTTTTTAGAAATTCCATAATACAATCTTCTGGGTATAAACAGGAAATTACTAGGAATGTAAATCCAAAAAATCAATCCTTATCATCCCTGAATTTGGAGGGATGGTAAGACCACAAAATGGGAAATTTTGCAAGTCATACATAAATGTAAATCCAAAAAATTTACCAACAAAATTACCACAAAGCTGAGAGGTATAATCTTTATAATTATGCTCGAACAGAACGTATCTAAAGTCGAATATGATTTTAATTGAAATAATTAATCCATAATTACTATCATTCTCACCAATTTCTGGCTTGCTACATTCTTATTTTGGGGCTAATTTTTTGATTTCAAAATATTTTAAAAAATTACAGAAAAACGAATTGATACGAATAAAGATTGTTAAAATGGAAGATTAGAGGTTACTTTGAAGTCCAAATGAAACAAAATTATTCATCTAAATTAATTGTCATCATTTAATTAATAATTAATGGTGTAATTTAAAAATATTTGTTATTAAAACTAAATACCAAATTTTTGCTTTGTTATGGTTTCTTTGTTGTATTCTAGAATTTCAGTTTGACTTTTATTAGTTTTCTGGGATGGATATGTTTCATATACCGGTTTTGGTGAATCAAAGACGTTTATTTTCAAAATTGTCTCATTTATTTTACCTTTGTCTTTATTATACTCATGTAATATAACACTCTACTTAGAGTGGTTTTAAATTTTCAAATAAATAAAACAATTTTGATAATTAACAGAATTTTTAAAAATATTTTAAACGTTTCTATTTCACGTGTATTATAACGAATTTTCAATTAAATAGCTGTTAGATTCGAAAATTCTCCAAGGTCGGTCTTGAAAGAGTCTAATGATGTTTCGAAATAAAATGCCACAAACTAAAAATTGATTTTGATCTTTTCAAGTTACCTAAACCATTGAATTACGGGATAAATTCTTTTGTTGTTATTAGTTCAGTTTGACGTTTACATTAAGTGGCCGGTATTGTATTTCTACAGTATTAATTAAATAAAAATAAAGATAAAATGTGGCATATTTCATATCATCATTTTTTTGTTGTTATCAAGACGGAAAATGATAACTTTATTGTAAAAAATTGTGTTTTTCCAAATAATGATTGCGTCAAAAGATTTATAATAATTTATAACATCCAATTAGTATGAGAGAGTATTATTGAAATATAAGAACAAAGAATTTTTACATTAGTAACATGAGTTTTAAAAATGTACCACGTGTAAGGATTCTATCTTTGTCACATTTGATGATCAGTTGAAAGATTTAGTACAAGAGAATATGATATTAGTATGTGTTAGAAAATGAATAGGAAAGTTGTCTTTCAACAATATTCTAATATTTTCAAACCGGCAAAAAAAATCTTCAAAGTTAAATCCGTCAAACATTTGTCATTAATCAGTTATAAATACGTTTGCCTCATGTAACATCTCATTATTGTTTTTCTTTTTTATTCTGTACGTGCTGTAAATTCTAATAAGTTTCTGAATATTAAAACATCCATTCTTTATTGTTTCTTTTTTCAGAATTTGCAAAATATACAAACATATGATTCATTTTCAACAATTTCCTGTGGTGTTGCTTTAGAGAATATTAATTGATTTTTATTCATATAAACGCGGTTTTATCGTTTTTATTGTAAAAATGTCATTATTAAAATTGGCTTAATTAAATTGTCTCTTTTTTTGGATTTAAAGTCGTTAAAAATTATCGTGCCAACTTTTAACACATACACATGTCGTATGTGTATTGAGATGTGAAATTTACAGGCGACTGAACAGGATTTAATTAAAATAGTCTTTGATACACTAGTCCAACTTCAATATCATATGAATTTCTATTTTCTATTTGAACTAGTACTAAATGCGTGTGTATTATGTGTCGTTATAAAAAAAGAATATCATTTTTATCAATAGTTTTTATTTTATAAAAAGGCATTATCAAATCCTTCCGTAACTGTACAGTATATACTTAGCGGATTTTGAGTGTTAATACTTGAGAATTTTACACATAATAGAAATTGGACAGCTACTGAAAACATGATAAATGTGGAGTTGTATAAAACATGTTGGACACTGATTTATTGAACTGTTTTTCTTTTATTCATTACGATTTGTACCATAAATTCTTGCGATCAAAAATATATTCCTTCCAGTTCAAATATTATTTTAATGTACGTTATAATTAATTTAAGGTATAAATAGCTTCAATAGAAAAGTCTAATATTCGTTTTAATGCATAAACCACAAAACTTTTAATCAACTTATGTTATTTTTATCCCTTGTTGGTAGTTTAGTTTTTAATTGATAGATAATGGATTTATTTTCTTTTTTTTTTTTATTTAGGGTAATTAAATACATATTTGATTTTATTAGGTCGATGAACTTCAAACCGGTTTAATTCTTATAAATTTTTATATGCATAGACAAATTTTCCTTTAAAGAAAGAACCATGATGGCCTATAACAAAGGCTATTTTTAAAGGTGGATCATGCTTCTTTACTCGTTTTTAACACCTTTTAGCTAAATTATTCAAAATTGTCGTGAATAAATGCTTATAATTTGTCTCAATTTATTTATTTTTTCTAAGCAGAAAAAACATGACCCCAATATTAGAATTCTTGAAATTTTCATATGTAGATCACCTGTTTGAACGTATTTATAACTGACAATTCTGTATTTCCTTTAAATTAATTACAAACTATAAAGTATAGCGAAACTATCATCTATCGAAATAGTAAACCTTCCATAACAAGAATAAAAATGTCGACATTAATTAGTCGCATTTATCAATATCGAATATTATAACAGGAAAATTGAATTTCCGAAGTATTTTAAATTGATTTTTTTATTATTAATATTTCTTTTTGATTGTTTTGTTATGAATGGGTCGATCTCATCCCCACCGATTTGTGGTAGTAGTCTAACAATAAGACTCAAACCAGTCACGCAGTTATAACAAGGGTTATTTTCGTTACTATAGTCTTACTTGCAAATACGTAAGCCATTTTAGTTATCGGTGATGTTTAATATGGATTAGAGGGATAAATTAATAAATTTCATTCTTATTCGAGTATTTTTATTCAACTTGTATTTGTTACGGTATTCAGGGGTTGATTAAGTGTAGGGAGGGTGTAACGTGTACAATTCACCCGGGATCTTTCACTTTGACATTCTCGTCGTGTTAATTTCGATGTTTTTTTTTTATATAAGAAAACTTCAAAAGTTATTTTATTTCTTTACTTATTTATTTTATGGAGAGAAGAACAACATTCAAAGTAGCGTAATGTTTATCTGACACCTTTGAAATCGTATACATCGAATTTTAACGGAGCATATTACCGTGATTTGATTTAAAGTAAATATAGTTTATCTACAGTATTGGCGATTAAATCTAGAATCATAGAATTGTGTTTTAGGTGTTTTATTAAATTAGATTGGAATTCAACGTAATTTTTCCCCAATAAAATATAAATGGTTGACCTGTTTACTCCTGAATGAATTAAAAAGCATACAATTTCGGTTTGATAATAAAAAGGGCGGTGATATTATTAAATATCAAACGATTATAATTTATTTATTTAACATTTCAACTGTATGAGTATTAAAATAGATAGAATAAATAACTTTCTAAATTTTAATTTAACCCTTAAACTTTTATAAAACAAACACTAACATCTAATTTTACTTAATAATAATTGAGGTAATTAATTAATATACAAAATGAATATCAAATAAAATTCCTCAAATAATAATAGAATGATTGTTTTGGTTTTTATGTTGAAAAATTCCATTGGATCACGTTTTTTCGGTTGAATAATTCTAGGAATTATTAATGATTAAATTATAATTTCCGTATACGTACAGCAGTTATTACAAAGTCACTAAAATTAAAATAAATTAATCATTAAAAAAAAACTATTGTTATTGTTTGTTTTAATTGCATATAAAACATGCATTCTCATAAAGCACAACTATAAATCATTTATTATTTTATAAATCTATTTATTTATTTTGTAAATAAACATTTATAATAAAATTCCTTTTAATGGTTCCATTTTATAAACATTCGTTAAGTTAATTTTTGGTAATAAAAGAAATTTTAATATTTTTCTGTATAATAATTGAATAAGAGTAAAACAAAATCATCATGGAATGTGAAATTTAAAATATTTGATGTAGGGATATTTAAATATTTTGCCATTATTAAAATTATTATTTTTCTTTGAATATCATCATTATTTGAGAATTTTTATGATTTATTGAATTTCTAAAGAAAATACGATCTTTATTGTTATAAAAATACATAAATTTCTGTTTTGTTTGTGATATTATTGCGATAAAATTAAAGAATTAACAACGACAATAAAATAGAATAATTAATTATTTGTGAATTAAAATTGCATTATACTTTTAAGTGCAGCTTCCTGATTGCAGTTAGTTTCGTATTATAGTAATAGAAGAAAGGAAGCATTGAATTATATTAATTGTGATTTAAAGGCCATAAATCAAACAATAATATAACGTTAATAATATTTTATTTGTTCATTTAGTATGTGAACATTTTAAATGATTTTAATCAAATTATTTGTAATTAACATTAAAGCGTGTGGTTTTATTTGTTTGATTTTTATTTAGGATGCACTATATTTATATAAAAATATAGATTTTGTTGTAAAATTCATTATAGTTTAATGAATAACGTGCACACCATCAATAGATCATTTATTGCTTTGGGAGAAAAACTATCTGATAATAAATTGATTTATTTACCCGTATTGTTGGATGGGGCTTTTATTAATTAAATGTTGTTATAAACGGAATTTAATTTATCAAATTTTGTTTATATTTCGTATATTAAATTGCGACTAGACTTGTTCTAATATTGAAGTGATGATATGAAAGTCTAAAGTAAACTGGATATGAGATCAATCACCGTCATAAATGTGTCATAGGTGTTTTCCCCTTAATCGAAAAGATCTAGTTTAATATTATATTTGTTTTTAATTAGTAAAATTGTGATAAAATTGTTTTTGTTTTTGTTTTTTTTTTCTCTTTGTGTTTTAGTGATGCGGAGCGGGGTTGCGACTACGCTCGGCCGACACTACTGGCCGTCGTCTCCATGGTGGTGAAGGTGTTCGTCCGCATTGAGGCGGCGGCCATAAGTGGGACAATTTTTTTGATCGTGGCCAATATTTGGCTAATATTATTGGCGGGACTATGGGGTAGCGCATCTGGTGGTATTATATTAGCGCAATACCCAGGTCCCGCCGATCCACCAATACACTTCTCCCACTTAGCCGTCGACCATAAAACAAAGAAAATTTATGCTGGCGGAACAAATCGTATATTACAATTAGATTCAAATTTAAAATTGGAATATTTAATAATGACTGGTCCGAAAAATGATAGTCCACAATGTCATGCTACAGGATGTCATAGTAATGACATACCAGTACAATTAACAGATAATTATAATAAAATATTATTAATTGAACCAGAATCAAGAATGTTAATTGCATGTGGATCTGTATCGCAAGGTGCCTGTTATAAATATAAATTAAATAACATCACTAGTAATCCACAATTTATACCGTTGGGGGTAGCTGCAAATGATGCAAATGCATCGACTTATGCATATATTGGACCTGAATCATATAATCTATGGGGACGTTCAAACATATTATACGTTGGGACCACCTTTACGAATAATGGTGAATATCGTTTCGATGTACCAGCAATAGCTAGTAGAGATTTAGATACATTGGAAATTGCTGAATTATCATTAAGTAAACAGTCCCATTTAAATATTGATGTTAAATATCGTGATCATTTTATTGTTCAATATGTATATGGTTTTAATGCAAGTGATTATGCATATTTTGTTATTGTACAAAAACAATCACATCTACCTGGACAAGAAGAACAAGGATATGTTTCACGTTTATCAAGAACATGTATAAACGATGCTAATTATGATAGTTATACAGAAGTAACATTACAATGTAATGATGGTGATCAGAAATATAATTTAGTTGAAGATGCTAAATTAACAATAGTTGGTGAAGAATTAGCATCAACATTAGGTGTAACAATAGGTACACCAATTTTGGTTGCTATCTTTCGACCAGCTAAAGGTATTACAAATGAACCACAACCACATTCAGCATTATGTTTATATACATTAAAAGATATTGAATCGAAATTTATTGAAAATATACATATGTGTTTTAATGGAAGTGTTAAATATCGTAATATGGGTTATGTATCTGGTCCAATATTAGATGGTAAATGTCCTAGTAGTGGTTCAGCTGGTAATATACCAAATTTTTGTGAAGTTGGTTTAAAAATTAGTGGTATTACACCAATTATTGGTAATGCTGTATTAATTTTTCCAAATACATCAATATCAGCTGTATCAACAGCATCAACTGGACGGCATGTATTAGCATTTTTAGGTACAACAGATGGACGATTAAAAAAAGTATTATTATCGGGACTTATACCAACTGAATATGAAGAAGTTTTAGTAAATGAAGGACATGCTATATTACCAGATACAACATTATCACCATCTGGTGATTATCTTTATGTATTATCTACGTCGAAAATATCGAAAATAAATGTTGAACATTGTAGTAGTTATAATAATTGTTCATCATGTTTAGAATCGAAAGACCCTTATTGTGGATGGTGTTCCTTAGAAAAAAAGTAAAATATTTATTTTTAATTTATCTATCAATTAATTAAATTAATAATTTTAGATGTACAGTACGTAGTGCTTGTCAAAAAGCATCACATAGTTCACCACGTTGGTTATCGTTAGGTACAGGACAACAATGTATAGATTTTGAACAAGTTTATCCCGAACGTATACCGATAAATCAAAATACAACCGTCCGTCTAACAATAAAAACATTACCAGAACTACCTTATGGTGCTAAATATAAATGCGTATTTGGTTCAGCTGAACCAATAGATGCTGTTGTTACCGAATTTGGTTTATCATGTCCAACACCGGATATAATACAACGGCCACAAATACCATCACAACAAGATCATGTATTAGTACCTTTAAGTGTACGTTCATCAGAAACAAATAAAGATTTCGTATCGAGAAATTTTGCATTTTATGATTGTTCAAGACATACAAGATGTATGCAATGTGTTAAATCACAGTGGGCTTGTAATTGGTGTGTTTACGAAAATAAATGTACACATAATACATCAATTTGTCAACGAAATATTATTAGTGGTGAAAATGTAAGTTATAATAATAGAAATTTGAACTATATTGAATTTGTAAATATTTTAGAATCCGGTACCGTTACCTAATCACGGTATAGAGTACTGTCCACAATTTAGACGACGTGAAGTTATTTTATTACCAGCAAATGTACCCAAACCTATGGTTTTTGAAGTGAAAAATCTACCCAGTCCTCAAGTAACTCATTCCGGTTTTCAATGCATTATTATTATTGAAGGTGCTACAATGTTAGTACCAGCTAAAGTAGGTTATAATAAACAACATATTGTTTGTGATAATACAACGGTACGTTCATTTTGATTTTGTATTAATTAAAATCATTAATTTTTATTAAATTTTAGTATTCGTATGAAGCTAATGAAGGTGAATATGAAGCAAACGTTACAGTCGTTTGGAACAGGAATCATCATATTGATTCGATGACTTTTATTTTATATAAATGTGATATATTAGGTTCACACCGTGAACATGCTGATTGTTCATTATGTGTGACAAGAAACTCAAAATATCAATGCACTTGGTGTGGCAATACTTGTACTTATAGTGAAACTTGTCAACAAATACCCCATGTTGAATGTCCTAGACCTCGAATTGATATGGTAAATTTATATAATTTTTATAAAATTAAATATTAAATTTAATTTTTAGATAAAACCCTTAAGTGGTCCTATAGAAGGTGGTACATTAGTAACAATAGAAGGTAGTAATTTAGGTTTAAGAAGGGAGGATGTTAAAGGTAAAATCAAAATAGGTGATGTACCATGTGAATTAGTTAATTATCAAGTATCAGTTAAAATTCAATGTATAACTGGTCCATCAAATATTGAAATGACAGCACCGATTATTGTTGGTAATGAAGCTGGTTTTACAAAATCATCAGTTGAATTTAGTTATAAAGATATAAAATTATTCGGTATTGATCCACAAATTGGTCCACAATCTGGTGGTACTCAATTAGCAATTAGAGGACAATATCTTAATATAGGTTCTGAAATAACAGCATATTTAGATGATTATGTGTGTAAAGTGAATTTAACACAAGCATCAAGTGGACGTTTAACTTGTATTACATCTAAAGCTAAAGAACCAATAAATATATCAAAATTAACATTAAGTATTGATGGAGCTAATCGTACATTAAATGGAAATCCATTTAATTATACACAAGATCCAACTATAATGGAAATAAAACCGTTGAATAGTTTTGTATCAGGTGGACGTATGATATTTGTACATGGCACTAATTTAAATAGTATACAAACACCAGAAATGGAGGTTTATTCGTACAATGAACCTTATATTCCTATTAATAAAACCACTTGTACGGTTTTAAGCGCAACACAAATTGAATGTCCAAGTCCTTCAGTTAATTTACAATTTCTACTTGCCAATAGTAGACTTAAGAGGTCTCTTAGAAAATCGTCAGCAATTAAAGTATAAATATTAATAAATATATAAAACGTTTATAATTGAATATTATAAATTTACAGATGCCTGAAGCGCAATTACTTTTAAAAATAGGTTTTACAATGGATAATGTACAATCAGTTAGAGATTTAGAGAAACATTTTCCAAATCTACGAAGTCAACTATT
Source organism: Hycleus phaleratus (assembly GCA_013841185.1). Lineage (NCBI taxonomy): Eukaryota > Metazoa > Arthropoda > Insecta > Coleoptera > Meloidae > Hycleus > Hycleus phaleratus. The sequence continues at coordinate 4,906 of JACDRP010000818.1, read as the reverse complement.
GTACGTTGAAGATCCGAAATTCTTCAAATTTCCAAATAATGTTAAATTATATAAAGGTGATACATTAGTAATAGAAGGTGAAAATTTAAATATGGCTAGTGATGAAGCGGATGTTATCGTTACAATCGGTACAAAACCATGTAATGTTACCGGTTTAGCAATGAGTCAATTGGTTTGTTCACCACCTGAACAACAACCAACCGATACTGATGAAAACGGCATAAAGGTAACAATTTTTTTCTTTTTTTAATTTTCAATAATTGTATTTAGATTTTTATTTTTATTGTAGACTGATACTGATCTTCCTTTGGTTGTGGTTAGGGTCGGTAGAAATTTACGATTTCCATTGGGTTATTTACGTTATGATGTTTATAAAAGTTTTGCATTTCCACCGGAAGCAATCGCAATGATAGCAGCTGGCACAATATTATTTGCATTTTTCTTTTTTGCTATATTATTTGTATATCGACGTAAATCAACACAAGCTGAACGCGAATATAAACGGATACAAATACAAATGGATACATTAGAAAGTAATGTTAGATCAGAATGTAAATTGGCATTTGCTGAATTACAAACAGATATGACTGATTTAACAGCTGATTTAGAAAATTCCGGTATACCAACATTAGATCATACTAGTTATATTATGAAAGTATTCTTTCCGGGTGTTAGCGATCATCCTATTTTAAAAGCACCTAAAGTAATTATTATTTAATTAATAAATTAAAAATAATTGAATCTATTGTTATTGTAGGTTCGCATTAATGGCCCTAGAACAAATTACGATACAGCAATGTTACAATTCGAACAATTAATAAATAATAAACATTTCGTTCTTGTATTTATCGATATTCTAGAATCTCAACGTTCGTTCAATATACGCGATAAGTAATTTAAATTATTAACATTATTATTCAATATTTAATCGTTTCTTCTATAGAGTTACAGTAGCATCGTTATTAATGGTAGTTTTAATGGGAAAAATGGAATATGCTACAGATATTTTAAAATGTTTATTATTACGTTTAATAGAGAAATCAGTGAATACAAAACATCCACAATTAATGTTAAGACGTACAGAGAGTGTCGTTGAAAAAATGTTAACTAATTGGATGGCGTTGTGCATGTATCATTATTTAAAAGAATACGCCGGTTCGTCATTATTTTTATTATTTAAAGCAATTAAACATCAAATTGAAAAAGGTTTAGTTGATGCTATAACACACGATGCTCGTTATTCATTATCTGAAGAACGTTTATTACGCGAACAAGTTGAACATAGTGTTGTGGTATAGTATAATAGTAATTACTTTTATTATTTTTAATATAATTATAATTAATTTTTAGACTTTACATATTGTCCAAGACGATTTAGATGAGAAAATTCAATGTAAAGTATTAGATTGTGATACAATCAGTCAGGTTAAATCAAAAATATTGGATGCACTATTCAAAAATACACCATTCTCATTGCGTCCATCTATACATGAAGTTGATTTAGAATGGCGACATGGACGTGGTGGTCATTTAACATTACAAGATGAGGATTTAACAACAAAAACAATTGGTTCTTGGAAAAAATTGAATACATTAGCACATTATGGTGTTAAAGAAAGTGCAGTGATGTCGTTAATATCACGACAGAATGATAGTTTTAATAATTGTAAACAACCTTGTCATAATTGTATATAATTATATATATTATTTTTATATTCATTAATATTAATGTTAATTATTTTATAGGTGCTGCTGGTATGTACTTCGCAAATTCTCAATCGCATATTAATACAATTATAACAACAAATGGTGATATTGAAACTGGAAATAATCCAAAAATTTATCATTTAGTCAAACCACCAATAGATGATCATCAATTTCCAAATAATAAATTAACAGAACGTACACATAAAGCTATACCAGAAATATTTTTAACACGTTTATTATCAACAAAAGGAACAATACAAAAATTCGTTGATGATTTCTTTTTAACAATATTAACAGTTAATGATTCATTACCACCGGCTGTTAAATGGTTATTTGATTTATTAGATGAAGCAGCTAGAAAACATGGTATACAAGATCCTGAAGTTGTACATGCATGGAAATCGAATAGTCTTCCGCTTAGATTTTGGGTTAATTTTATAAAAAATCCAGATTTTATATTTGATATAAATAAAACAACAACATTAGATTCATGTTTATCTGTTATAGCACAGACATTTATGGATTCATGTTCGACAACAGAACATCGTTTAGGGAAAGATTCACCATCTAATAAATTATTATTTGCTAAAGTAGTATTAATGAATTTTTAATTGAATTAATTCATAATTATATAATTTTAGGATATACCACGTTATAGGGAAATGGTATCGCAATTTTATCATGATGTTGCATGTTTACCGGTAATAACAGATCAAGAAATGGGTTCTGCAATGCAACAATTATCAGCCCAACAGGCTGATGAATTTGACACAATTGCAGCTTTAAAAGAATTATATATTTATGTAACAAAATATAGAGATCAAGTATATTTATTATTATTATTATTATTATTATTTAATTAATTTGAATTATATTTGAATATTATTTTAGATAATGGATGCACTGAGTACTGATATTAATTGTCGACGTTTACATTTGGCACAACGGCTGGATGGTGTTGCTTATACGCTTGGAGGTGATGATCCGACATCAGCTTGCTGACCTCGCCAGTCACCTGATCCATTGCTGCCCCAAACCTTTGCGCCCTGAATCCATGCCCATTACACACCTACATGCTTTTCTTTGTCTGCATGTGTGCGTATAAGAGGAGCACTAGGCGATACAATTGATTCCTAAACAAGATGTTTGTTTATTTCTTTTTTTTTTGTTTAATTAATATAATAATAATAATTGAAAATAATAATAAAAATAGTGATAAAGGATGTAGGTGTTACTGAGCGTGTTATACTGTGATATGGCGCACGATCAGGTGACTGTGATTGGATTGCGTACTTACCCTCCAGCGGCTGCTAGTTTCCTTCCTGAGTGCCTCGCTACGCCGATGGGACGTGACCTGGACAGTGTTTCAAATGTGCAAAGTGGCGCATTTCATATATAGATAACTATATATATTAAAAAAAGAAAAGATGAAAGATTATATATACACATAGAGCGCACTTTTGTTCTCGGTCCGTTTTAGCTTAGTTTTTAAGTAGAAATTTATATAATATACATATAGACATTTATTCTACATGTATCCGACTGATGATGATGATCATGATATAATAGTTATTAAGTTTCTTTTTTTATACATTTTTGCTCTCTCATTTAGATAATATCAGTATTACGGCTATAAACTAAATAATTACGTTGATAAGGAGTGAAAATTAAGATTTATAAGATTTAAAAAACGAGTGATTCTTAATCAATAATATTTAAAGTATCATAAGTAGAGTCTAGCAAGAAGAATGTTAGAATTTTCTAATTAACAAATTAAAATTTGTTATTATTTTTATTTTTTACGAATATCAGTCGTGTATATGATAAAATAGTGATCTGTGCCGGAACTATATTTATGTGGAATCGTCTTCACGTCCAGTGATTTATATAAATTTTAAATATTTTTAATTACGTTTTAATAATAAAACAATGCATACTTATCTGTATTTTCATATTCTCGTTTTATTCAGAATTTGCCCCGATTTTAATTTTAACGTCTATTCTTTTAATTTGTAAATATAACAATTGTGCATATTATAGATAATTATCGGATTTATAAAAGTGTTTATATTTAAACAAAGGAAATACGAGAACGTTCATTTTATTAGGTCGTATTAGAAACACATCCTATCCTAACAGCAATTTTTACAATTTTATAATTAGCTATGATTTATTTAAAATGTGGCCATTAGAGCAAATGATAAATATTAATATTGGCGCTAAGATTAGATAAAATTATATAGAATATAAATAGTAATTAATTAGGAGAGAATTGTATATTTTTGTCTGTTTTTAGTAGTTTGGTTTAAATACATGGCCATATTTTAATTGATCATTTGCTATACGAAAATTTATATTTTAAAATCTTGATGTTCGGGATCTCAAGTTTTATTAAAATGAATAATTGAGAAAAAATAATAAATTTAGATAAAACAATGTTTGTTGACGGCAAGTTTGATCTATCTCATTTATTTTTACTAAAGTTTTTAACTGTGAAATATTCATTTTAGCAAGCTTATATTCTCTTTTATATTTTTGGTAATGTGATCGTGAATTAAAGCTTTTTATATAAAGTGTATTGTTTAGTGATATTTTTTTACTCTATTAAATCATATGTATTCCAGAGATTCTCAGTTTTATTTACCAAACTCTGATGTGTCTAACTAAACTGAAATATCCCTTAAGAATAGTTAATCCTAAATATTTTCATCTCAAAATCAGGGCGAAAGCTGCATTCATCTTTTGAAAGCGTGTATTGCCAATATGTGCCACACACTTTCTATAAGTAGGTCAAAATAATGTTTACAAACTCAATCTTCCAATTTACCAATGATGACGCAGCAAAAATTGCAAAAATCAAAATAAAAGGTAACCAATGGAACTGTATTGTCGCGTTTCTCAATACCTTTTATTCCATACGGAACGACACTTCCTTAGGTACTGGTCATTTATTCTAGAGATGTTATATAAAACAGAATTGGAAACGGATCTTTTAAAATTTATTTTAACGGAAACAACAGAGATCAAAAAATAAATAAGTACAAGAAACTTAGAGTAAAACTAACAAAAATACTAGAAAATTTCTGAGAGATTTGGAAAACGCTTTCAGTTTGCTAAATACAATGACGAAATTTATGAAAAATTAAGTAACTTAAGGCCGGGGAGTAGTTGTCTTCATTTTAACCGGCGAAAATGTGAG
>JACDRP010000817.1:0-22018 GCA_013841185.1 Hycleus phaleratus | reverse complement strand
AGAACTCTTTAAACGTCTAACCACTTGGCTCACTCTGTATACATATGATTGGTAGTAAAATAGAAGCTTTATTCGAAGAAATCCAGTCGTATTCTGTAAGTTTTGGTAGATCCGTTACTATGACATCTATTAGAATTCCTCTTAATTTGATCAAGTACAATTTTATGATGAGATTAATTAATTTCGATTTTAATCACTAGAAATGATGCAATTTAAAGACTGTTGTTAAGGTAACGGATCTTCCGAGTTATAGTTGTTCAATGTTGGCATGGTAACGAGTCGTCAAGTTAGAGAATACGGTTGTTATTACTTTTTCGTTAAAATCGCCGAATTCTGCCTGTAAAGCGAGCCCATTCAATTCGATTAATTGTAGAAAAGAACACGGCAATTGGTGTTCTAATATCGATCGTCTCAATTGTAAATAAAGTAAATGTTTTGTTTGTTGATTACGAATACCACGTAGATTTGGTAGAAAGAAACGTACACGCATAAATAACGTCAATATCGGTGTTGTATCAATCGTATTATTATCATATTGGATTGCTTTACATATACGTGTATCGGATGGTAAAAATACAAAATCACCGGCTATTAGGGCCGACAAACCCAACATAAAATTCTCTTCTACATGTTCCTTTTGGACAATCAACTAAAATTATTTTTATTCAAATATAATTTCGAATTAATCTAATTTAGAATACTTCGAATAATTGACCGGCTGTTGTTGAATTTGGATTGCACAAAACGTCCAATTTTTGCCCATTCAACATAATTACGGTTACCATTTTTTTCGAATTATTATTCGAATTTTTATCAGCAATTATAATTTGTTTACTAGGTAGGGATGCTCGGACTACAAATTCGGGCCCAATACAATTCCTAAAATTACTTTTAATTATTTTAATTAACGAATTTGTTCGAATTACTTTTTATTGCCATTATTGTGTATTTCTGTTGGATTAGCTCGATATAATCGTGATGCGGCACGTTGTACCGGATTCCTTCGAATTTTTAAACGTCGATTACCATCTAATGTATTGAATTTATTGGTTAATGGTTCATTAAAATAGCGATTCACCATCATATCAGGCACACACATTGATTTCGGTCTTATTATACGACCTGGTGTATTAATATTATCAGTATTACTATTTATAATCAAATCCTCCATACTAGTACTGGCTTCTTTCGTTAATTTCGGTAAATTACTGGTGTCTTGATTGGTTCTTGTTAGATTTATCCAACGTCTTGGTATTGTATTCGTTTCAGATCTACAAAATTAATTATTCTATTAATTATTATAGAAATTGATGGTATGTACTTAGTTCTAGTTCTAGGCCGTAATTCGGGCATAGCCGGTGGCCCCCATGGTGTATCCAAACGCATCTCAACCACCACCATCGCCTCTTGGTGTAGATCCATGACAATATGGGAAAAAGGACGATTCTGTTGGCGTCTTTTACAATATTCAGAAATCACCTGAAAACAATAAATATCAAGCTTGTAAATCTTTCAGGATAACAACGAAATACTTTTATCGTACAATCGAATCGAGATGTTACAAAAGTGTGGCAGTAAAACAATTTTTTTAGTTAAACGGAAGCGGAAATCGATAGATAAATGAGAAACAAGAGTAAAATTATCAATTGTTGTCGATTTTTCAGGAAACTAACAACTCAAAGCTCAATTGGAAATTGTCAAAGCAAATACGCTCCTAGATGCTCCCCAAAATGTTCTTTCTAACGCTGCTTTACTCGTTACAATCCAACATCAAACAAGGGAGATATCGATGATTAAAAAATAGTATTGCTTTGAGGACTTTTGATATCTGTTATCATTTTTGAAATATTTGTGTTTCAATATCTAATGAATCCTTGACTAGGCTAGATAAATCAATAAATAACTTGAGGATTTAATGAATCTTAATCGATTTGATATTAACAGAACCATTCTAAAATAATAATTAATGTTTAAGTTGTATTTGAATGGTATTCAAGCTAATCTAGCGAGTTCTTTGTATGTATTTATAAATATTGAATGGAAACTCCCCTAATCGCTTCTATTAAAAGTTATTACAGTAAATTTGAATTTTTCACTCTTTAATTAGACGAACAAACCGTTTGGATTGTTGCCAATCCATTTAATTTGCACCATTCCGTTATAAAACGGCGATAATTCTTTTACACCAAATTAAACGATCTTATCAATCACGATAGATCACATTAAAATTAAAATATTCAGTGTTATTACTCTTATTTGAAGAGTTCCGTTTTAATCCTCTCTACGGTAGCGTAAATATTTCTTAAGTTTGAAATTTATGTTAGGAAAAACATAAGGTTTACAACTGTTATTTGAATAGAAGAAACATTTTGAATTCACTAAACTTTCAGCTACTTCAACTTCAAGTTTACATCCTTTGTTGGGAGACTTATAGGCTTTAATCGTATACGTCTAGTTGAAATTTTCGTTTATAAAATTGTAATTGGATTAGATAGTATGTTGAATTTTGTATATTCGAATATGATTCTTGATGTTGAAATTTCGATTTTCAAATAATCCAGCAAACAACTCTATTCGTCCAGGAATTCATCAAGTCTATAAAATCGCTATAGAAGACTAAAATACAATGAGAATAATAGGAGGGCGGATTTCTTAAATCCGTTCTTTATAGAATTCCGTTCAACTTTCGAGATATTGTATTGAAGTTGAACTGTCCGTAAACGAGATGGTTTTACTTACTGTATCAATGCGCATTATCAATGAATTGTACCAGAACGATAAACTCTTTCGTTGATAAATAATCGATTATAATTTTTTGAATTGTTCGAATTGAATTTCTTATAATCGCCAATCTTCCAGATAAAATCCTTTTTAAATGTAAATTGCAAAATTGATTTCAATAACGAATCGGTATTATTTTGATATTCTTTACAATTCCAATTAGATTCACAGAATTATTCGTGATATTCAATTTAATTATTTTTTATGTAAAACTTTCCGGTAAAAGTTAAATTGAAATCGGTATAGAGAACCGGCAATATTTCAATGTTTAGGTCAAGCTGTGATATATGACAACAATCTAATTCCTAAATGGTTTCCCTTAAGCGTTATCGCAGTTTGGGTATAGTTAAACATTCCAAATAGTTTCGACAATGGATTCTTTAAAAAAAAATTCTCTTCGTGATCATCTAAAAAACACTAATAATGAACAACAAAGGTAGAAACAGGCGATGTTTAGAGCATTCTTATCCCATCTGTTGCATTTCTATTCTCAAATGGCTGAAATTCGCTTCCTGTACATCATTCAACAAATACACGAAGAAAATCATTGAATTGTAAAGATTACAATAATTCAACGACAGGAAAAAATTACGTTAACGATTTTTCTCCCATATATCTACATATGGAAAATATTGAAATTCATTCATGTATACGTACAGGTAGAAAATTAGTACTTTAAGCAAATATATTTACATAAATTCGTGAAATTAATAGAAAGCTAGCAGTATAGAAGCGTAGAAAATTAGACGTTTAGGAGTTTCCCAATGATGTTGAATAGATGCGATCAATTTGTAGTTGAAATTGATGAACAATAAATTCAACGCGATTTTCATCAACATTTCTATAATTACAGAAAAATCGATTATATTGTAGATTACGAATTTCTATTTCTGTTTCTGCACCTTTCTAAACGTAAATTGGCTGAAAAATGCCAATTTTTAATCATCAATATCTCCCTTGTTTGATGACATATTGTAACAAATATAGTGGCGTTAGAAAGAGTATTTTAAGGAGTATCTAAGGGTGTTTTTCTTTCGGAAAATACGGATTGAATTCTGCGTTATAACGAACAATCGTGCGACATGCGTTTTTTCTAAAAATTTTGTAATTTCCCCATATAATTTAGCAACTATTGTAGATTTTTCATAGAAATTGAGAATTTTGGATTGTATACCAAAAAATGGGTTGTTAGTAGTTGAATTTCTAACCGTACTATACCAAATTTGGTTAATATCATTAAAATTCGGTTTTTAAAGAATTGGTGAATTATTTGTNTCTATTTTAAGGGTGCGATTTAGTTAAATACAGCTGATTCAAAATTGAACAACTTTTTTATTTTCCAACGGATTTTAATGATCTAAACCGCATTTGAAAGAGCATTTCAAGCAGCAGGGAAGTATGTATTTGATTTTTTGAAATTCGCATGCAATCTACAGTTACAGAACGAAATATAGAAGCATATTCTTTTGGCTTTTTTCACAGTTTTTTTTTTATATTCCCCTTCATAACTTGGCAAATATTGCTCATTTTCTAATGAATTTCACACAGCATGTGGCAAATTAAAAGCGCTTTCCAAATCTGCCAGAAATTTTCCGATCGCATTGTTAGTTTTCCGGAAAATTGATGAAAGGTTTGATTGATTTTTTTACGTACAGTTTCAAACTTAGACGACTGAACTGCGGCTTGTTTGAAAGCTAATGAATAGCGCATTATTTGGAGAATAGTTTGAGATTGAAATTCGGAAAATTTACCGTAAATTTATGGGGGGGAAATGTGGAGAATTTTCACCGATTATTCTTATCAAAATTAATTATTTTTGTATAAAGTGTATTGCAATTTATAGATTATTTCATTACCTTTCCGACTGTACCATTGTTGCTGCAGAAAATTGAAAATCTTTTGGAAAATTATTGTTCAGTTTTGAATCAGCTCTATTTAACTAAACCGCACCCTTAACGATTTATGATTAAAATATGCTGTTTTATTCACAGAAACATAATTACTATAATAGTTATTTTTATTACGAGGACGGAAAGTGATTGTGTATTTTGGAGACACCCCAATAACTATTCTATATTGTAAATTTACTAGAAAAAAATTAGAAATGCAGGAAATCTGTCGATTCTTTTAGAAATCATTAAAAACGACCAAAACGCCAATTAATTTCTAATATTACGCGAAATTTGAACCGTTAAAACAAGTAAAGTTAATGAGGCAGATATAATAGAAGACATCAATTTTGAAATGTCAAAAACATTGAAAAATACTTGTGTAAAATAATACGCTTGTTATTCACAATTATTAATTAAAGACATAAAAAAAAGAGAAGTTAGAAATTTAGTATCCCCGGAAGGGATCACAATCTGTTGACTAATTTAGTTACAGATAGGGTGGTACATTTATAACTTTGTATATTAGACCCTTTCCAGTTATTTTACCCAATTAATTAGTGTTATGAATCAAAAATTTAATCGATTATATTGATAATCAATTAAAAGAAAATACTCACATCTAATAGATGCATTAAAGAAGCACGTACATTCATTTGTGATTTAGTCATATCCGTTAATATTTTACAAAGTTCATTACTTAAACGCAACGTATTATTACTAATTAAGACAGCTCTTTTTAAGGTTTCTCCTAAGGCGTAGATCCACATCTGTAAGAAATAATAATCTTCATTAATATTAAAATTTAATTATTATTGCCTCCTTATTTTTATACCACAATAATAATAACAATAGTGTTAATGTTGCAGATTATTGCTTTGAAGATTAATCATAACTGACTGGTTGGCAACGAATTGTTCCATTGCTATAATTATTTAGCAACTCAGAAGAAATCATTAATTATATTAAGAGATGATAAAATCGCAGTTTTTTCTTTAGTCGAAATGCGAAAATTATTATGAACAAACAAAACCGAGTTCAATACGATAAAGAGAGGAATAAAAATCGACCGATAAACACCACCAATAAATCTCTCTTAAACAATAAATCACTTTACGCAAAACTGCCTTAATTACATTGCCATTATAGAAAGGCATACAGACATGGAGTAGAGATGGAATGGGAATTAGATTGGTTTTCTAATGGAAACCAGCTGGGCAATATCAATCGAAAACTAGCAGACAATTAGCAATGATCGAGGATTTTACAGTGTCTTTAATATATTTTTTTTTCTACTTATAAATCTAATAAAACCACAAAAGAAAGTGAGATTAATTGGAGGCAGACTACAGGGAAAACTTTTGCAAACAAAAAGGCAATTAAATAGAATAAATTCGTGAATGAGTGAATTAAATAGGTGTAATTAAGAAGATGTTTTATTTTCATCTTAATCCACTCTGTTGGTCTAATTGGGAGACTACAAATTATCGTTAATAATATTCGAAATTTCTTACTGCATAATATTAGGACAAAATGTAATGAAATTAGTTTTAAATCGAAGTGGAAAGTTTGAATAAAACTACACTTTATAGAGCTAGAGATGGTTGCATCTTTATTTAATTAAATAGCAGCAGAACTTATTTGCTATAGTATTAGGAAACTTCAACTTTAATAGATTGTGATAAAATTATAACTCGTTTAATGTAATTTTATCAATTGTATGCATTTTAGTGCGATTATTTATGCTTCGAAATTAATTAAAAATCTGATAAATTAAGGGGTCATATTTAATCTTGAAAAAATTCTAAAATAATTTTATGCAAGGTTCCATGGTGTAATGGNCGCATATAAAAATCAAACCTGACTAATGGAATACAAATAGAACTGATCATTAGAAACGTGCATATAGCGACTTGAAATATCAATGCGAATTTTTATTTGATTTGATTTGATTCTCTCTATTTTAATTCAAATATGCTGAAAGTTTTCCTATAGTCGTCTACAAAGTTGATGCTATATCGTGATGAAAGCGCACACATAAACGTATTCTTTGATGTTATTTTCAACAAATAAAAGACCGTCAGGCGTTCAAAGTGCAGCTTTTGTAAAAATATATGTAGATGGCAAGAAAAACAAAAAAAAAATTGTTAATATCAACGGTTCCATGGTGTAATGGTTAGCACTCTGGACTTTGAATCCAGCGATCCGAGTTCAAATCTCGGTGGAACCTCAATTGTTGTGTTAAAATGGCACATTTTTTAATCAACAATCAAAAAAATATTTACCTTTTCCGTTTCGGTATCTGAATAGTGTTTATTAGGCCTATATTCGGGTGCTAGATAACCTGCCATATGTACAGTTGTTGCCGGTAAACCACTACCACCATTATTACCACATCCAAATGCCGTTGTACCACTTTGATACAACTTCACTCTACCCCTTGACAATAATATTAGGGTAGTTGGTGTTACTAATGGTATGCATGTTTCACTTGATACCCCATCTAGAAAATAACAAAGATATTTTACAAACAAATTCTACAAATTCCAATCTATATAGGAATACATGGTTCATACCACAATCGTACGACATTCTTGGGATAATTTGATTTTAAAATTAATTGATAAATAATTAATTAATTCTGTCTATTTTGTATAATTAATCAAGTTTAAAATACCAAACTGACGTTGCTAACATAATCTAAATTCCGCAACTATAAATACAGAGTGGAGATTGGAGTAATAAATTATTATTCTCGATTTTTTCGATAATGTCCCGGATCTTCGCACAAATAATCTCGTTTTCCACCAAAAAAATTCTTCTATCTGAATCTTTCTAGTTTTTAATTGAGTGATTCGAAGATTGTTTAAAGAATTTGTAAGCCATTTCGGCAAAATTAAAACTTTGTAGTTCATTGGAGAATCATCGAAAAACCATTTTGACCTAACAATGTCGCGATTATCATCAATATTCAGTCACCAAAAACAGGACAACTTGCTCTCCGAGATCGATCAGGAAAGAATGATTGATTATTAGCCGCTTTTTATACAATTCAACAGTCGTATTCTCTAACTGTTTGATATGTCGTTACCAGGACAACAGGGATAGTTTCTTCAAACAGAGCTTCATTATAACTCAATCATAGATATAATTGAAAAGAGACAAGATATAAGAAATTAATTATCGAAAAATTATATTGATATAGTCGTATTCTCTAATTGGTGATTGGTTACTATGGCAACACTAGTGATCGATAGTCTCGTTGAATAGAGTTTCTATATCACGATTCTAACACCCGTAGAATAGAAAAGTAACAAAACAGGTTATTCAAAAATAACTGTCAATTTCTATCGTAGTCATGGTAATGAATCTTTGAAAGTTTAGAGAATACTACTGTCATTTTTACCTAAACTTTAATAGTTTCTGCATAAAATCGAATGGAGACTAAAAATTCTAATAGCAAGCAATTTAAAGAATATTCTAAAGATTTATAGGACCCCTAGAGATAGTTTTAGTAAAATTTGAACCTTGTAGCTCATCGTGGAGTTGCGATTTTTAAAACACCTAGAATGACTCAGAATGTTTAGTAAATTTTCTATCAAATGACCAAAAATCGATCGTAGGCAGTAAATTTTACCATTTTCCACGGTTTAGTGATAAAAAAAGAAAAAAAAACAATTTTTCTAGCCATTTTTGGTCGATATCCGTGTGTAGTTGCTAAAGTCGAATCAATGAGCTGCGAAGTTCTATTTTTTTCTAAGGCTTTCCTTAAGGACAAGTACATCTTCCAGATTTGAACCGACGAAAATGTGAATTTCTAACTCGCGATTTCTCGCTTGTTCTTGGGACTACGACAACCGGAGATAGATTTTTGAAAAGAGCATTTCTTATAGAATCCAACGGTTCTTGTGCACATTTTAGTGACAGTTGGACCATGTAGCTCGTGAGAAACGTGAAAAAAAGGGATTTTTGTTGAGGATCTCAAAATTTTCGTCAATCAGTTTTTTATATAAATGGATTCGGGATGACTTGGGGATTCTCGAAAANGCTACAGAGTCCAACTTTCACTGAAATGTGCACTAGGGACCCCCCTATAAATCCTTAAAATTTGTTTCCAATAACTCGACAATTAATAGGAGTTTTGGGCGGTTTGACTACAAGGTGACGGACGGTGTATATTGTCCCCTTCAAAGTAATCCCCATCGACTGCAACACATTTATACCAACGCTTGATCCAATCCTCAAAACATTTTTTATAGATATTCGGTTCATCAGTGCTTCTTACGATTTTTCCATTACTTCGTCTCGGCTGCTGAAACGCGTTCCCCGTAATGGTTTTTTAATTCGATTGAACAGAAACAAGTCACAGAGAGCCAAATCAGGTGAATTCGGTGGCTGTTGGATGGTATTTGTTGAATTTTTCGTCAATAAATTACGAATAATGATGGCACTGTGCGACGGTGCGTTATCATGGTGCAGAATCCACGAGTTTTCTGCCCACAATTCTGGTCTCTTTCAGCGAATAGCTTCGCGCAAACGTCTCATAACACTGTCTGGTCTTCTGGCAAAAATTCATGATGCACTACACCGTTGTAATTCATGAAAATCGTGAGCATTGCCTGTTTTTTGACTTTGGTCTCGGCTCATTTTCTTTAGAGAATCGTTGCCAAAATATTTTTCCAACATTTCCAACGTTTGCGCACCATTAAATCCGTTTTTTATGCAAAATTTAATACAAGTTCGTTGTTGCAAATTTAAATCCATTTCTAAAATTGTAAAAAATCGCCAACACACACAGACTTGGCTACGTAACTTCTGCAAATATCCAGCTATGACGCTAAGATTTTGAGGGAACATCATCAACAAATGTACCAAGTTGACAAAAAAAACAGAACAAAATCGAAACGGTTGTTATTCCGGGAACTTTTTGATCAAGGTGGTATGTACAATTCAATAAAGACAAGAATAGAAGTGACTACTCAAAAGAGACTATTGATCTTCAACGCTGTCATAATAACGAATCACCAAAAAGTCACAGAATACGACCGGTTTTTGGCAAATCCCCCAATGAGCTACATGATTCAAAATTTGATCAAATGATACCTAATCGTTTCTTATAAATCCTCAAAAATTTTCCAAATCGGTCAGACACTAGGTGTTATTATAGAAGTAAAAGGACCAATTAAGTGAAATAAGCGCTATAAATGCATATAAATTCATATAAATTCAATGAATTGTAATGGAAAACTGTAGGGGAGGACTATTATTTATTAGAAAATATAACTTATGGTTGTTTTGTGATATTGATAAATTTATTAATTTTGACATTCCTATTTATGTTGTGATTGGAATATAATGTGTACATGTTTGTTCACCATTAGGAAATAGTACGTGTCAGATTCCTGATAATTATCTGTCAGAATTCATATTGAATTCATACTTGCATACCACCTTTATAATGAAATATGTGCAGTTATATTTCATCATTTCAATTCGGCATATAATGGACGAAAAATTCAGTATTGTAGAAATCGTATAGTCTGACCTAATTCATTTTTGTAACAATTAGAAGGGTGGCGAGAAAAACAACACAACTTAAGTGATCCATCAACATCTTGTCTAACTGCCTTCTTGTTGTTAACCTAAAGTATGCTCGAATTTCAAAGGAACATACCCTATAACTTGATGCTGTAGTATAACAAATAGTTTTGGCTTGTTGTATTTGTAAATTGAAAGGGTGATAATTAACCATTGAACGATAGATGTCCGAGTATTTTGTATTATCAACTAATCAACAATCTTAATTTTGATTAGTTTTAAGTGAATTTGTTTAAACAATAGATTTGGGAAACTATTCGTAAAGTTTAAAGTTCAATTAAACATAAATTTAGTACCTACATTTAAACTTTCAATAATAATTAATTTAAACCATATTGAATTCCAATTGGTTGCATCCATTTGGAATTTAAATTAAATTTTAGGAAACTTACCAGACAGAAAAAGATCTTGAAGTGCTTGAACCGACTGACAGAGTATTGCCCAACATTCAGGCTCGGTAAGTCCACTGGGACGTGCTGTCAAGAGATCAGCCAAACTTGGAGGCGGTAATGGTGGATGGAGGTTTGTATTTGTAAAAGTGTAACCTCCATAATGTTGAGCAGTTTCATGACAATATTTCGGCCTATTCGACATTCTACAACAATACAAACAAAACTTGTAAAACATGATAAATTCAACTCTCATGGATTGATTTGAACAATCGGCGCAGACATCAGCAAAGTTTGTTCGATTTCCATCAACTAATTACGTTAGAATATCTACAACTTTTCGGTAAACTTTTCCTTAGATTACACAAAAATGATAGATCTTTCGTGGATATTTACGGACAAAAATGATGTTTTGAACAATTCTCTATGGCGCTATTGTGGATGTCCTTCTCCATTTTAATTCATTATTAACTAAACACAAAAGACAAGTTATAGAGCAGATCTTTGAAAGCTACCTATTTAATGAAGAAAATTTCAACCAACAACCAAAACTGAGCAAGACAGAGCATATTAAACTAAGATGTGGTGTTTCTCTATCGTTCTCACACTAAGTATTGAAACAGCAAAATACTGAGACTGGATTTTAATTGGATTGTGTCAATAATGGACTGAACGACGAAAGTGCCAGCAGCACGACTAACACTCTAGATAGGATATCAGTCGGTAATGTAACAATTCCCAAATTCTATACGTAAAATACAAGAAAAACGCATTTACTTATGCGAATAAGTTAAAATAAAGAATGAATAATCTTTGGCACAATCAATCTTCTTTAAAAAATGGCCGTTGTTGTAATAAATTTTCATTGTGGCTTTTACCACTATCCAGTTGTCCATATTTGTTATTCAAACGAGTTAAATGACACTTTTGTCCATCAATTTACAACAGTTCCGTTTACAAAGTTCATAAATTCACTACGCGAAAAAACCGACAGAGGAAGCGTCAAATATGGCAAAAACCTTATTTTAAATTTTGAAAGACTTTCATCAAGTTTATTATGATAGCATGGAAAGTTATTGCCTGTTTAAATGTCAAATCATAGAAAATGAAAAATAAAATGGAAACTTATACCAGTTGACAAATATATTTTTAAAATAAATTCTTAGTACAATTGAGTAAAGATCGAAAACGGAAGAGTTGTCAAGCTAATAAGGAAATTTCTTGATTGTTTAATTTTGCAAATCGGCTTTGTTGAAATAAACAATAAGGTGTTTATCGATTTGACGAAAAAACAACATTAATCAATACGGCAATACAGCTATTTGTATAAAATAAAACAATAATCTTTTGATTGAAAATTAACGCTTATGCTTAGAGAAGTATTTAAATAGTTAGCTCTATAAATTAGTAGAGGTAAAATCTGTTTTATCTACCGTTTCTTATGTGTATGCACGTTGAAGCATTCATATTTTATCACCAATCATTTAATCCGGTCAAGCGAATATTTACAGAGGAATTAACTTCAACACTATTATTACTATCACTAAATAATCACTGAAAATAAACAACTATTCTTTTAATTTCTTTAAAGGTAACTAATCTATGAATTAAAAAAAATCGTTAGTTTATTGCATATTTTTACAGATTAAGCCTTTAAGAACAAAAAAGCATTTTTAATATTTATGAAACTGAGCGAAATTCGGTCGAAACTCATGATTTCGTATAAAAATATATGAAGGTCGGAAATTTATCGCTAAAATACATTAAAAGCGTCTAATTTGTTCGTTTTTTACAATCCAACATCAGGATGAACATATTTTAAATTCGACTTGAGGATTGTTTTAAATTTAGTCTAAAATCTACGAATTCTGGTCGGATTTGTTTGTTTTGCTTTTGTAACTCAAACGCAACATTTAAAAGCAAAATTCGGTTGGAACCCACGATTTAGTAAGAAAATATATCGAAAATTTATCACTAAAGTACATTAAAAGTATCTACTCAACATTACGATTAAATTCGGTTTGATAATTGTTTTCAATTTTGATTGAATGTTTTGCTTTTAAAATTCAAGCATCCCTAATTCTCTTGAAATACTATCGCAGTGATAAGAAGTCTAGAATAGAATAGCCTCTTAATACAACAAGCATGCTACAAATTATTGGTGATAAATACCAACAAGTTGTTGATCAACATTGTCGTCCATTTTCCTTAAACGTGATCAACTGGTGATCGTTGAACATCAGCAGATGTTACAGTAACATAACATTGTAATGGCCGATGATCTTCTGGTTCTGAACGTCTACCTGGTAGGTAATATACAAGACAAGTAACACCTATCAGGAATAAAAAGAACACAAACACAATATCGAACATGATGAGTGAGTTCCACGTAAGTAGTCGCATCACACAATTATCATTAACAACTATAATTTTATTGTAAATAATCCAATAAAGGCATCAATTACGTTATAATATAACAACATACCTATAAATGAAATTTCAAAAAAAAAAATTATAACAAGTGGTGGTAATAGCGATAAAAAATATTTAGGGTGAAAGTAATTGTAAGGATCAACCCAACAACACCGGCACTTGACAGGATTAAAACCGACAAGACAGATAAATCAAATCTAATTTTATAAAATTATAATTAGGCCTCTGGCCCTTCAATTTGTTGAATTTTCATAAAGTTTCGATATTTTTCCATTTTAACTCATTCAACTCCAACAAATTTATAAACATCTTTATTAATTGCTTAGTTGGAAATACCTGAATTTAGTCGTAATATGATCCTTTATTATCAACAGGAAGTTATTACCCAAAATATGCTTTCAGGCAATACAATAGAAGATCATAAAATCGTATCCTGTAGCATGATAGATTGACATCCTGTTACTACTTTTGATATTCCAACATTATAGTCTCAAGTTTATTTTTATATTTTTAGCACCGAAGGAAAAAAGGAAATCATTGTTGACAAACGTTTGGTAATATTGGCAAAACTAGGAAAAATCAAATATTTAAGCCGCCAAAGTAATCGTTGTGGCATTATTGCAAAAGATTCAACACACAAATATCAGTATCCTTTTCTATTTCAATCTATCTATCTACATTTACTGGATGCTTGTGAAAACGACATTCATTCGTGACATTTTCAAAATGAGAATTCCAAGTGCTTCTAATAACAATCGTCTAGAGGTGTGATGTAAGGGTAAATTAAGGGCGAACCATTCAATTTTAACCAATCATCCAATTCAAGATCTAACAAATTATTGATTCTTTATTGTATCAGTACTCAATTATGTTTTAAATTTGATTATTTAAGAATTTAAATTATGGAATATTACGGATTCAGCTACATTCCAGAGATTCTATAGTGATATTTTAATAACAGAAAATGTAAATCTAATTTTACCGCGTGGTTGCAAATGTAAAATAACGGCTAACGTTTCCAGATTGTTTTTATTAAAAATACATTTTGTGTTGAATTTTTTACCCCAAACAGGCTTCTACCCGTAAATTGATTGGATTAAGTCTATTAAATTCTACAATATAGTTGATGAATTCTTATTGATTATTATAGATCATAAATTTAGATCAAAATTAAATGCGTCAGATATAAAAAAAACTGTATATAACAATTTTACAGTAATTTAAATAACCACAATAACAACAAGATTATAATGCCTGTCTTGTTCGAAAACATGGGGGTTGGTTCTAACGTGAACAGAATAAGTGATCTGAAAATAGATGGTGGTTGAATTAAGATAACGCCAACATTATCACCCTCGTTCAAGACATTTAACTTGAATATTATTATTATTATTCAGTATTTAAAATTCTTTAACACAAGAAAAAATCGATATTTCGTTGGTTATAAAAACGGAAAAAAGAAAAATATACACAATTTACGTGAAAAGCCGTCATGTAATTTAAATCCTTATGCTACACACAAAACAGACATACAGGTGGGTGCACTTGACAAGAAAATACTGAAGAGGAGCAAAAGAAACACTTGCCAAGTTGGAAAAAGAGCGGAATAGT
The DNA here is from genome assembly GCA_013841185.1 of Hycleus phaleratus. Lineage (NCBI taxonomy): Eukaryota > Metazoa > Arthropoda > Insecta > Coleoptera > Meloidae > Hycleus > Hycleus phaleratus. Next base: position 7,317 of record JACDRP010000817.1, on the reverse strand, counting down.
ATAACAAATAACAATTTGTCAAGGAAATCTACCAATTACGAAACGCCCAGAACAACAGCCACATTAGATTCGAATTTTTTCTAGTTAAAAATAATAAAATACCACCACTTGATCCCCAAAAAACTACATTACCTCCAATATTATAAATTTTAATTTTTTTTAATATAAAAAAAAATCTTAATACCCACACTATACACCAGTTTAAAAGCTAATATTTAATAAGACAAATTTATAAAACGCTAATTTATTTGTTAATTTATAATCGGTAGGAATATTTCGTATTAACCGGAAGCCGGAACTTGATTACGTGTCCGTACGCTAACACGACTAGGAAGAGACTGTTTTCAATGTAAAGGTGGCGGCGTTGGTGGTGAACATTAAAACCACCCCCGCTAGCTGAGGCGGTTTTACTGTTTGTATAATATATATCTATATATATCATATGCTATTTGTTGATATAGTCTGCATCTCTTTAACAATGACTGATTTTAAACTAGTTTATATCAAGAGAATGTGGGTGTATTCCCAATTCAATAACTCTGTAAATACTCTAGTTCTCCATATTTAAATGTTATCCCAAAAGGATAAAGATTGCATGGTGTGACCTTTATTAGTATTGTTTGAGAGAACAATTTCCTGCAACCAAACAGCGGTAATAGGGGGTGGATTCTATTTAAAAAATAACAAAACGTTTAATCACATGATCTCTATTCAATTATAAATGAGAATCAGTTGGTAGCGTGCGATAAAACGACTTTATTGTACGCTCAAATGATTTTTTTTAATGATAATAAAGTCTGTGCAATGATGCATAGTTTTAAACGCAGAAGAAAACGTATAACTTATAGAAATGAATACGAAAAAATCACATCGAAACAGGGTGAAAAAAGTTCCAGTATAATCTATGTACATAGATCTGCCACCGACACTATACCCTCATATGTATTACCGTCACACTACCACATTTAAAGATGAACGGAATCGCATTAATTCTCATACATCTTCTAGAGAGAAAAAAATACAATAGCAAATATTATAAATTATTCCAAGGAATTGGGAATGAATTTTCTCTCATTTTTCTTTTCGACAAAAAAGAAAATATTGGAAATATTGGAAAGGAAATGAGAATCTCTCTCCAATATGGTATTAGTGGTGATTTAAACATCATCGTTTTTCGCTAATAACTCAATTTTCACTAACTGGTAGGAAATAAGAGATGTTTTAGTTTCCTGTTTACAAACCATCAATGGCGAAATCACTAAATTAGAAAACAATTTTTTCCATTTTAACATCATCGGGCAAAAAATCATCATAATAATAATAAAATAAAATGGAACAAGCTGGGGGAAAAAAACGAGGTTCTATTACCAGCAACTACTTAAAACTTTAGCAATAGAAGCATTATTTTTCCTTCAACAACATACGATCAATATTAAACTTTTTTATAAATGACTAAAATAGTTGTCGCTCGAGTTCTATAAAAGAATTGAAAGTAAATAAGATTGGATACGGCTTGAAAAGTTGAGTTTAATCGACAATATTGTAATAAATTTTATTCAAATTATAACTATTATTGATTACGGGGTAAAATTCTAACAACAGATGTCACTACTAGATCCAGGTTCGAATAGTTATTAATTTTATTCAACACAAGCCTTATTGACTTGTCATATCGTTAAATTATTAAAAAATCATCAAATTAATGACTTTTATACATCGATTTATAATTTTAAACCCCCTACCCTTACTATAATATGTTGGTTATTTATTACAAAATCGATGAGAGTTTCTATTGTTTACCAAACGCTACACAATAATTAATTTTCAATTAAAAGAAAAACCACTTCTATTCGATAGGAACAAATCGTAACTTTCCAAAGATTTGCAATGATAAATGATTTTGAAATTACTTTCGCTACAATAATAATCTATTAGTAAATATTACAATTGGACATCCCCAAAAAATATAACAAATAATGCGAGTTTGTCCTACACCTGTTTCTAGGGTAAAATAACCCTCCGGAAACATCTGGTTATTTATAGTTACTAGAAATATTCCTACAATTCCAACCCTTAATTATACCGTTTGTATCGTCGGGATTATTTCATAAAAAAATCGATAATCTTTCAAGCTGTTGAATTTAAAATTGAGGAAAACTATACAAAAGATCTCCATTTATCTCATATAGGAAACTTGAAAAACTCTATTAAATTTAATTTAACCACCAATTATGTTGAAGATCATTTTTTTCAATATAAGTCACTTCACGTCATTTCTCAAGTGATTCATTGAAAATTCCATCATTAGACGAATAATTTTTAAATAACCGTAAGTTAAGATAAAAATATTAAAAAATATGGAAAATGATGGAATCAAATTCGCAACTATACGTGTGGAAATATCAACAGGATAATAGATTTTCTTATAGAATCCAAACTGGGAGTTTTATTACAATTATGTAAAGTAGATTGTCGAAATTTTCAATATAAGATCGGGGAAAATTGAAAATCTACACTCATAGCATTGAGACACCTTAAATATAAAAAAAATTTACAATTGATTAAATAATAAAAGAAAACTACTTCAATAGAGTAAGTAGGATAGAGGGTTAGTGGTGAAAGTTTATTATAACTTTTAGAATGAAATAAAAACAATAAAAGACAAATAAGAGACTGTATAAATCGGATTCAAGTTTCAGCGTATATCTTTGAAATGGGAACAAAACGAAACACTGTAAGATATAAGAGTTCCTTATAGGCTTTCAACAAAGAAGTGATGTGAAAATATATAAAATACAAGTCAGTAAATCTGGCAGAATAAAAGATTTTTTTCGACGACAATTCATATTATCGTTCCTTAATAACTGTTAAATTGTCTACAAATATCTTTGATATATCAAAGAACAAAAAATTTAATAAATACTCCTGAATCTCTGAAAGTTTACAAATTAATTGAACACGATCTTTTTGTAGTGGATTTGAAATATTCAATTTAAACAAGAAATCTTTTTGTTGTATTAAAATCATCCATTCTAGATTATTAATGTCTACAAATAAAACAACGTCAAGAAACATTTATAATGAAAATCTAATTTTAACCATGCAATTATCTTGGTTTTTATCCAACAATTTGAAAAATTCAAACTTTTCAACAATTAGACTTCACTTATCCATTATATGCGATAGTTTATTTCGAATAACACAGATTTATTGCGAATGGAAATCCATTTTTAGAAATGTTCAATTCAAATATTGCAAGTTAATGAAATTTATCATCACTACCACCAAAAAAGCCAACATTACATATTTCTTATTAAAAGAAAAACGAATAGAGTGGAAGAAATGAACATTCATCAAGTCTTATTGTATGCTTTCATACAATTTTTATCTAATGGTATGGGTGTTGTTTATTTCAACGTATTCAACTATACTTTTTAATTACTCTACTCATTCATTACTAGAATTCCACCGTATTGTCCGAATCAACAATTAGAATTTTGCGGAAAAAATACGAAAAACGACACGTATCATCAGTAGAAAAACATCCTAATTAGTAATAGTTTCAAAGGAGAATTTTAATTTTAATTGGCATTTAATTGTAATTCATTTATATTTGTAGATATGTTTGTGGCAACACGTTTTACTGGATTTTGTTAATTTTTATTACAACGGAAATTTCATTCAAAACATGTAGAAACAATTCATATTCTGGAAAATCATCAAAAAGTTTAATACAAACAAACAAGCGGATACCTCCAATAGACGTGATAAATTCAAATATTACTTTTTCATTATTGTTATAAGTTTGAGGGGAAAATTGGCAAACTTGTTCAACTTTACTTTTACAATTTGGTTACTTTCAAATGTAAATTTCCCTAATTGCCATCAATATAAAGTAATAACACATCAAATATAGTGATTTGCTGGCAATATCCGTTAAATGCGGATATTGCAAATCGAATGAATTCCTCAATTGGCACTTTAGTACTTTACTATAATACAAATTCCATCACACTATCCATCTTTATTACACTATATTACACTATAATAACCAATGACTAGTAAATTTATATTGTTTAGATTCGAAATTTGAAGGGTAGTTGTAATAATTGTCAGCTATCAAGTTAATTATATCAAACAATACTACCTATAAATCCTACAATAATCACCAATAATTGTGAACTATATTAATTGAATGATAGAAGAGAAATTAAGAACAATTTAAAAAAACTGGAACAAAACACTGGATAACAAATATCCCTATGATAACAGATATCAAACAGATCAATCGATTCGAAATATAGTTTTACCCCTCTGTTATTCTACGGTTTTTAAAAAAATCGACTAAATTTCCCAAAAATTCTCAAAAATTGTTTCTACAATGAAAGCACGATTTTAGTGAAACACAAATTTCGCTCATTAAAACTTAATGAGATAATAAAAGAATCATTTGGATAGAAAGAAGAAAATTAGCTCTACAATTGGGGCTTATTTTACTTTCAAATTTGCTCTCTATTTTTCGAAAAATCGCATCCGAAATTATAAAGCCAAGTAAACAATAGAAATGTTATTGTTTTATTTGTAGATAATGGATCCTTAATGGAGAAAATATGAAAAATAATTGTAATGGCAGCGGTGGGATTCGANAAAAATGGGTAATTAATGTAGATCCCAACCCTTTAAAATCTGTTTTTTGGTCAAAAATTGTAAAATTTGGGTTCTAACCAGCGCTTTGGTGGGGCGCCGGTATATCTAAATTTCCAAAAATTAGATACAATTATTCATAAATCCTTGTCTAATATTAGAAAAAATACGGTATTTTATCACAATTGACGATAATTCCAATCTAAATTGCCGCCAAATTAATTTTTTATTTAGAATCCATGCAGCAATCAAAGTGAGGTTATGTAAACGTAAATAAATCCGTTACAGGGATCAAGTTGGCGTTTATACGAAAACAAAGATCAAAAATAATCGAGATTAACTCACCTTATTATTGTACATTATCCGAAATTAGATAACCTATCGAAAATAGATAATTCTTTAAAAAGTTCGACAATTAACCCATAAAAACGATAAAATAAACACGAAATTTGAAAAAAAATAACGAAAACAACACCGACCGATAACACGCAGTTTAACAACTGAACTAACGCTACCTATGTATAGATTGTCAAAATTAAATTACAGGAAACTGTAAAATTGCCATCTTGTATATTTTGATTTTAGATTAATAATAATGGAAATAAAGAAAATAACCGGCTATATTTACAATAATAATAATAATAACAATAATTTTATAATTTATAATAATTACAAATATTGGTGGTAATTTTGTTGTAAATTCTAAATCAAGTAGGTTATAATCGGTTTAATTGTGAACCTACCAAATTGCTTCGATTCTCAAATGGTACGTTCACAATTAGACTCCATAACCAACTTGATTACAAATCCAATTGTACATACATGATATCCCACCGAATTTGCGCCTCTTATTGTTCTATTTACAGTTTTTTTGAGGCGTTATTATGGGATATACTCGCTATATTCCGGCGTGTAGGTTGTTTTATTTGCAACAGGACGCCACTTACTCTATCAACAATACCAATTATGTTATCAAGTTGATTTTAAATTGTATTAAAAGCGTAAAGTTGTACCAATTGATGAACTAGAGAATAATTTGTTGTGTATCGACAATGGCCCCAGGATTTGCGACTTTAAAGCGCGGCAGTATCCAATTACAGCGCGCCGCAAAGGCTGTAAACGGTAATTTTTTGGATTGTTTTGATATTTTTTGAAATTCGTGTGTTTTAGAACAAATCGGCTCCAGACAGGTATTGGTGGTGTTCGTCGTCACCGGATTCGTTCTTTGCGGTGTTGTCGAACAAAGTGCCTCGGTGGCGTTGCGGGCAAACAGTACAACAACATTTTCGGACGCTGAATTCGCCGAATATGTCGAAAATACCAGTTATATAACGCGTTATTGCCAAAGTAAAAACAATAACAATGATAGTAAAGTAACGAAACATGTGGTCCAATCTATACCGCATATAGAGATACCGATGACACGTACTGATAAAACTGAATCGATTCTACGGCAGGCTTTCATGTGGGGCACCCTAATTTCGCCGTTGGCCGCCAGCCGGATAGCCGCCCGATTCGGGGCCGAACAACTATTTGGCGCCTGTGTTTTAGGGACTGGATGTTTCGCTATGATGGTACCAGCCGCCTGGTTAACACCCTGTCATGTGGCTATCCGTATCGTACAAGGCATCTTTATGGTATAATTCTATAATAACGTAATGGCTCTATTGATAAAACTTTGATAATAGGGGGCTACTTGGCCGGCGGCCCATATGTTAGCCGTCACTTGGATCAAACCGAAACACGTTAGCGCCTTCGTCTCTTTGTACACAGGTAATTGTTGAAATAACGCCAAAATTTGTGTAATTTTCGATTTTTTAGCGGTCAATTTGGGTTACGCTATCGTCGGTATTTTGGGTTCTTTACTAGTTCGTTATTTGGGTCGTGATTGTTTGAGTTACGTTATCGCTTTGTTTTCGTTCTTGTGGTATTTCCTTTGGTGGCGATTTGTAGAAGAGTCGCTGCATCCGAATCGGCCCAAACGAGACGTATTCAATTCAAAAATTGTAAAATTATGGCTAATTGTAAGTTTTAGGAGCACAGAAATCTGCCATGGAGACGGTTATTGACATCGAAACCGGCATGGGCTTGCGGTATTGCCGTGATTGGCAGCCAATGGGCTGATGCTACACTCATGTTGGGTGTCACTAAATATCTCAAATTAGTTTACGGATTTTCTATCGAATACGTGAGGATATTTTCCGTAATTATCGTAATTTTAACGTTTAAATTGTTGAATTTCCAGCAAGATGTTCTGCAATCTCTACCTCATATTGGTCATTTTTTGGCCGCTATTACTTTCGGGATAGTTGTGGACCATATCCGCGAATCCGGTATTGTCTCCACAACGACAGCTCGGAAATTATTTGTATATTTATGTAAGTTTTTCTATTATTTATTCTAAAAACGGAAGCGGAAATAGAGTAACGACAATTGGAAGACTTGGAGTAAAATTAGCAAATTTTTGATAGTTTTCCGGAAAACTAACAAGCTTAGTGTAAAATTTTAGAAAAACTTGAAAAGCGCTTTTAATTTGCTAGATATTTTGATTGAAAAATCGATCAAATTAGCTTAATTATAGAGGAAAATATGAAAATATATAACAAAGCAGTTGTTCCAAGATTATTCTGTGTAACTCAGAACTCAATTAGTAGTTTCCAAAACAAAAACACT
>JACDRP010000816.1:0-22043 GCA_013841185.1 Hycleus phaleratus | reverse complement strand
TGGAAAAACGGGTGCATACCAAATTTCAGAATCTTTCATCATTATACTTCTAATAGGCCAACCACTTGGCTGACTCTGTATAGTGTACAGGCAATCTTATTTCATTGGAACAGGTCTCCCAGGAAAATTAGCAAGGTTTTCGGACAACAACAGAATAATTTCAAGGGTCAACAATCTAAAAAAACTGGTACAAGACAATTATGTTTAACAGATAAAAATACCTAACAAAGTTCCTTCAATTCTAGCTTTAAAATTGTACAAAAATTCCATTTTTTCTTAGTTTTCCGGATAACTACCGATCGGTAAGTTCCTTGAATATTTGGAAAATTCAAAATCTAGAAAACTCATGCAGATTTTCATCTATAATTGAAAATTTGCACAAATTTCCCAATAAAATTCCAGGAATATAACTTTAAAACGAACCTAAATGATCGAATTTTGAGTGAAAAATAAAAAAGAAACCCTTTATCGAAAATTCCATTTTTCCGGCCCTTTAAACATCATTGTATTACCGAAAAATAATGGAATGCTTATTTTATCCTCATGATCGACTTTCTTCCGTATAAACACCAAATAGATTGCATAAAATAATGCACTAAGTAACGATAACACAGCCCCTAACGGTATTTGAGATTCCAACGATATATCAGAGAAACTAACTAAAGCCTGAAAATTAACAAAAATTACAACAAAATCGAAACAAATCGATAAATCTACAATTCCAGTAATACTCAAAATTACAGCAACAAATTTCGATAACGTAAACTTATCGGATTGATTTGATGGAAATAAAGCGGCCAAAATCAATGTGAACAAACTCGAAGTTGATGATAGGACATTAACGATACCGGCTTCAGTCTGTGATAATGCCACTTGGTATGTATAATTAGCCAAAAACCACTGAAATTCTAAAATATAATTATCGATATAATAGTTAAATTGAAATATTACCAAAAGACAGAACACGAAAGCAACTTTAGCTATACGAAATACCGGCAATTTGGATGCAGCTCGTTTGGCCAATTCGCCAGCTCTTAAACTAGCTTGATAGGATAGACGTGCTAATAATGCTTCAGTAGCATCATTCTCGGACATATGGCGTACTTCGGCTAATTTATTAAAACGCACCGAACGTACCGATGAATCATCACTTTCCGTACCGGAATTACGATCCAATTCGGCTGCAGTTGACGATGATGCTTTTACCGGAACAAAAATCGGATTACTCAAATGATTATTAATCTCGGCGTTATTATAATAATTCTCATCATCTTGATCCGGATCGAGGAACGTGTAATTTGCCGGATTTGCTGTTGTTATTGTTGTACAATTGTCTTTCAATGGGGGCCAGAATAAATAACCTAACAAATATATTGTAAACATTGAAGTCTTTACATATGTACAGAAGAACGGCTTCTCGAATGTTTCATCGCTGTAGATAAACTAAAAACAAATCATGTTATAATCAAATTTGTAATTTTCGAAAAAACAAAATAAACAAATGAACAATTATAGGTTATACTTTGGTTAATTCCGATGATGACACCCAAATAACATCAACTAAAATTAAAATAAATGATCCCAATATTAAACGTTGTGTTCTTGTCATTAACATTCCAATATTGCCACCAGTATCCATTTCTTATCAAAATTCTTATCAAATCGCTCATAACCACCATAATATTAACAAACAATTGAATAACAAAGCCACCTTGATTACCATTAACATCAACGATTAATTAATTAAAACAACATTATAATAATTACGTAATCATACTTGATTATTTCCAAAAACAAAACGAAAATAAAAAGAAAATTGTGGTAAATAATTAAATCATACACAATTTGAACATTGATTTATAAACTGACAATTTGTACGACAATTTGTAGCCAGGCAACCAGCATTACAACAATGCAATATTGGCGTGTATACCCGCATATCAATGGATTCATATTTGGTGAATGGTAGCGAAAATGTACAAAATACAAACACACGTAAGTCGATATAATTTGAATTTTTTTAAAGAAATTTATTCAACAATTTTTTAATAAAACGTCCCCAAGGACTGTCGAATACTAATATGGCAATAACAGAACCGAATTCCGCTCTAAAATTGAACTGGCTGATACATCTGCAGCGGGTACGTGGCGAAATTGCGACTTGTAAAGAATTGATAACGAACGAAATTAAGAAAAGTTGCGGCCGGAATGAGTTCGCCCACTATTCGCAGGTAATCCGGGAATTCATCCAAAATCGGCGCATCCGCCAAATTCACTCAATAACACGATTTCTTGTATGGAAACTGCCGAATTTTGATTTATTGGCGGTTTGATTGATTAACTTCCATTAGGGATAATTAGGGGTAACTTCCATTAGTTTCGGGCCTTGATTTAGTAGATTAGAAATGGGGATAAGTTGTTGTAAGAAGTTGTACTTTAATAATAATTACATGAAACGTAATCTTGACAAGTGTTAGAAACACTAATTTTGTATTAAAATGGAAAAATATTAAGTTGTACGCTTTCAGAGCAGTGGAGAAAGATAAAAGAATTGAATCAAGAATCTCTCTAAAAGCTGTTCTAGTTAAATAGAAATCTTATCTGTGTTATCTGATTATTCTCAAGATATTGTGTGCGTTTTATCTACAATCTTGTCTTTAACAACCAACAATTTCTCGATCTTTAAGAACCAATAAACTTAAAACTAAAAATAAATACAAGCTCTTTAATTGATCGTATCAACGATGTTATTGTTGACTTGTACAAAAATCGATTATCTATCAAATTAATTCGAAATATGATCGAATAGGGTCTGATATGTCGCGAAGAAGGCCGCATTCAAGATGCATTGGACGCCTTTCAAACTTGTATGAAATTGAATCCATCAAATCCGGAAAACATAAAACAAGTCGCCCGATGTTTGTAAGTCGATATTTACTTATTATTTTGATTATACTCCAATTCGTTCAAGATTTGATATGCATCGATATCGGCTGGCGTTGGAGGCTTATTTGGAGGCTGAACGAGTGGCTTTGAGCCATCCAGACTGGCAAATTTACTTCAATATCGGTGAGACTGCAAATTAACAGTTGAATTGATGATTTTTCTCGTTTTAATTAGGTGAATGTTTCGTGAAATTGCACGATATTGGTAAGGCGAAGGAGTATGCCCAGAAGGCTGTACAATTAGGTAAACAGGAAGCAGCTTATAGACTTTTAATGAGAATCCTCATGGGTGAGGGCGATATAAATGGTGCAATTTCTGTATCGAACGCTGCTATTGAGTATGTAGAAAAATACTTACCATAATCATTGTTGTTACGTTTTTAGAATGTTTATTTTTAAATTTTCAATAACACCGCACTAGAAAGTGGGTTGAAATAAAAAACGGAAATTTCCTCCGATTCTAGCTATAACAAAAGTGTAGGAGTAAATAAATATTTTTATTCACTATTGATATTCGCTATTTGCTGTTTGTTCAATGGAAATTTAATAACATGCAAAGTCAACAAATATGCACAAAATCTCTCTTCACTGCCAACATAACGGAATTTTTAATGTTTTTTCTTCGCAATTGATTCGATTTTGTTGACGAACAACTCGTTTTATGAATACAGAAATAGTCAAAAAAGGTGCGACTTGATAGAGTACATAATAAAATAATTCACCAGTTTTATTTGTCGCTATAAAATTTATAATAAACATTTAATAGTCGTTTTATCGATTCGACTATTTTAATAAATTAAAGTGACTTATAGTCCATATAACTCCATTAAGCTGTTTCTTATTGTTAGTCGAATCAAATTTTTGTGTTAACGAACGTCTATTGTTTATAATCACGTTTTGAAGATTTAAAATCTAATTAATTTGGGGCGTATTCTTTGGAATTCCTCACGTTAATTCCATCTCTTCTCAATTACAAATTGATGTCTGAATTTGTGAGGAATTCGGCTCCAATCTGGCAGTACGTGAGGCTGAAAAACGGGCGAAATTGTCCCGTTTATTGCGGATATTTAATGAGTGTGGTCGCATTATGGCGACTGCATTTCGACAATCGGTTGCCAAGAAATTTTCTAAAATTATCGTTGAATCCAGTTTATACGGCAATATTTAATCAAATATGTACGCCATATGTGGACTGCGGTTTTCTAAATTAAATCGGTTTTAATAAATTACGATAAAGAAATGAAATAAAATTATGGAATATATAAAAATTCGATTGCGATTTTTACAGCTTCTAGAGTTGATAATATTACAACTTTATTGTGGAATTTAAAGCCTAATTTTCGCCACTTTTGAAGCACCATGCCATTTAAATAATAAATTACATTTGTATGTAAAGTTAATTAACATTACAAAGCTCCATACTTTCCATCTTAATAAAAGACTTTATAATTACTACTTTTGATAAAAAGAGCTTTTTCCAGGTCCTGTCAGGATAGTGTTAATATGCTGACAGAATCGGGTCTTTTATATCTGAAAATTGGACAAACTCAGAATGCATTTGACCGATTGAGTTGTGCATTGGCTTTAGAACCGACATCACCGAAAGCTCTATTAGGACTTGGTTGTATTACACAGGTAATAATTAAACATCAATCCTATTTGTTTGATTAATACATTTGTTTGATGTGTTCTGGTTACTAAAAACAGACGTATAATGAACATGAAGTTGCTTTGACTAAATACAAAATTGCTGTGACATATAATCAAGATTCGGTCGCTTTATGGAATAACATCGGTCTATGTTTCTATTCAAAACAAAAATACATTGCGGTAAGTTGAAATTGTTGATTATTTAGACGGATTTCTATGAATTTTTTGGTAAATATTGAAGCTTTTTTTTATTAATCTTAAGGGACCGGAGAATTTGGTAAAAAAGTAAACTTTGACGAATGATCTCTCGTTGATTTTCGAACCAAAATTCAAGCTTTCGGGCTTGTTCGAAAGAGCATTTCAACCCGTATAACTGGCATTTTAGAATTTTGGAAAATGCGGAAATTTTGAGTTATAGAAAATTTAGAGATGTGGCGTTTAAAAATTTCCTTCCATAACTCACAAGTAAACCTTACGAAGTCGAAACTCCCGATTTTGATGATTTNACGAATGACAAAGCACGCATCCCTTAGAATAGAATGAAGTATTTATATACCAAAAATCATCAAAATCGGGAGTTTCGACTTCGTAAGGTTTACTTGTCAGCTTATATTAGTAGCTTTCAAAATAAGCAAGCAATTTTCGGGAAAATTACGGAAAATGGTAGAAGTCCGATAAAGTGTTGTATTTTCGAAATAAGGAATTCAAGTAATAGAGGCTAAATATCAATTTTTTGTAAATTCGTTGGCAAATTAAAACAGCTTCTCAAATCTTCAAGAAATCCTCCAATAGGTTTGTTAGTTTTCCGGAAAATTAACAAAAACTGGACATTTCAAGCTGTATAAGAGGAAAAAATTCGTCTGTTTTATAGTTTTGGGAAAAGTGATGGAAATTTTGAGTTATAGATGAAAATTTAGAAGCCTGTGTTGAAAGAGTTTTCGGAATATACAAGAAATTTTCCAATCGGTCCGGTAGTTGTCCAGAAAATTAAAAAAAAAGGCAAAAATTTGTGGACATTTTCCTTGTACGATCTTGAACTTGGAGAATTGAATGTCCCATTTTCTGGAAGATTATGAATTTTTTTGAAAATTCTAGAAAAATCTTTAGTCTTTTCATCTATTAAACAGAATTGTTTTAAATCAAGAGTTCCAGTTCCAGTGTTTAAAATTATACTAATGTTATGTAGAAAACTTGGTTATTTTCAAAAAATCGTGTGGAACACAGGCTTTTTCGTTTACTAAATACCGTATAGATGGTGAAAAATTACGTTTAACAGGTGGAAACGACCAACGAATTTCCCCATGATTTCAAAAAATTTCCTTTGCTTGATTTTCCAAAAATGTGGCATTTACATATTCACAACCTGTCTATTTTTCTTAATTTTGTAGAAACTACCGGGAAATTTTTGTATATTTGGAATTTTCTGTCAAATAATCCTACATTCATTGCAAATAAATCGATATAAGCTGAGTTCTGGGAGAAATTTTTAATTTTTTAAACAAAACACACCTTTAGATTTTGAGCTAGAACTCAAAATTTTCACAATATTTTCCGAAACGGAATAGGGCTTGAAGTTCTCTTTCAAACACGCCCAAAATTTTGTAGTATTATCAAAAAATTGACGAAAAATCGCTTGTTAAAATTTCCACAATTTCATCGATTTCTAGTCCGCCCCCTTAACGGTGCCTCGATAATAGTTTTAATGAATTTCTATTTATAGTAGATTATTTTATTAAAACAGGAGTAAAATGTAAATTTAATGAAACGTTAATTGACTTTCATATTTTGGTTAAAAACAATTAAATTTTCTTGTAATTCCAACGAGTGTATTTGAAAATCTTTAAAACTCCTGTTGAGAATTCTCCACTCGACTGAACTTTTGTTATAATAGCTCATTTTATTAAATTGATGACGCACTATCAAACAATGCATATTTCATCTAAAAACAGAAGCTTCAATTTATACAATGAATATTCTTTAGTTGTCTCCTCTTTATTTATTTCCAATTAATTCTCTATTTTGCCATTCTATATTTGAATAATCCAGACCTTTGTAACAATATCAACAGGCTATCAGTTGTTTGAAACGCGCACTGTGGTTATCACCATTGAACTGGCGAGTACTCTTCAACCTCGGTTTAGTACATTTAGCAACTTACCAACCAGCCTCAGCTTTTAATTTTCTATGTGCTGCTGTTAATCTACGTTCAGATCTAGCACAACTGTTCGCAATACTCGGATGTATGTAAATTTTCATCTCTATCACGAAAAATATCGCGATAGAGATGACGATTTGTTTAGAATTGGTATTATTTTATTCCGTTTTCAAACGATTTAGGTGCTTTGATGGATTTGAATGATAATGATAATGCTTTGCGTGCATACCGGCAAGCAATCGTAATTAACTCAGATGATCCTTTGGCTTTAATCAATTTAACAATCTGTTTGGTACGAATGAGTATGCGGCAAGAGGCACTAGAAATATTGGAGAATTTACATGAATTGGAAGAGAGAAATATACCGATTTCTAAAGAGGTAATATATCTATATTAGTTATAGTTTGAATATTAAAGATAATACGAAAGTAACTTGACTCGGATCCAAGTTATGTTTGTTTTTGATAATATAAACCGCCGATCTGGATATTTGCCAATCTGTATAGATTACAGTGTGTTTAATACAAGTATCTTCTAAAATTCGGCCCATAAATCATTGAAATATTTCAAATTAGCGAAATCGAGCCGGACATTTGGAGCGTCAAAGAATACCCGGCGCATCCACCAATTCGCATAAAAAATAAACAGCCAAATCGTGATTATCGACGTGTCTATATGGTTGAATAAAAACGTCACAGACAATAATTACATGTCTTTCCCGTAGGTTATCAGCGTCGGTAAACACTTGTCAATAATTTTGAGTAACGAACGAAAATCGAACGTGGATAATAATGGAAATAACTCCGATCAAACAAGCAAAAATCAAACGATTCATGGTCAAAATAACGTGGGAATTGTGCAGGACGTTGAGACTGTGCGTAATGATGGCGAAATCTTTAGAGACCCAGACGAGGTCTAATTTTCTAAAAAAAATAACACGATAATTATCCTGTTAGATTCTAGTTTTTTTGCACAATCGAGTGGGAAAGCACATTATTGGACGCGTATATTTTTATATCGAAATGAACAATAAGGGTCAATAATGATAGAGAATTCGACGTAGGTTTTATTGATGGACAAGATGAGAGGACAACAAAAAGGTTGATTGTAAAGGATGACAAGCTGGATGACATGAAGATTTGATAAAGTGAAAATATAAGTACATATGACACAAAAAAACCGTTTTCTTCTATATTTAGCCGTCTTGTATTGAAAAAAAGGCACAAATTCTTAAATTTCTGACTGTAAATCAACGAAATAAAATCCTGCCTTATTCTATAACCGTGTGATACATTTATAGCGGTTGTTAAGTAATTAACTGTATTAAAGTCAATATTTATAGTTGAATCGGTTCGAAAGACTCTATTTGGGTGTGAATTGTTTATTTATTAACCAGTTTAATTGTGGATTTTCGCTTACAGAACTAATGGCAAAATATTTTCCCATTAACAAGAGAAATATTTCATTGTTATTGAATATATCCGATTAATATTTCAGGTGAAATTTATGGAAGATAAGCGTCCGAAACTGTGCATTTATTAACAACAATAAATAACAAATTATCGTTGATATCGACAAAGGGGGGAGTTTTTCTATTCTGCAAGCTTCGATTTCAACTAGTTTAGAACTAACGTTTACTATTATTGTCTGTGCTTTTCTAAATTGTTGTTGTTTTGATTGGATCTTTGTAGCGTAGCCTGAGTTGCGAGGCATGCGTGCTGTATTTGCAATTTTCCTAAGTAAAAGCGCGTCGCGACGCTCAAATTTATTCAGTACACCAATAACCGGAGAGAAACGTGAATATAAGAAGGAATCTGTGCCTCAACACCACACCTGTTGACTGTCTGTACCAATTTTCGACGATCAACGCCAACAGTAAGCTCGATTTCCAACCGTTGCGCCAGCCAGGTAGGTTATTTCGAATTTTTAAAAGATTCTATTTTGGACGCCCCAATCAATTGGAGAATTACAAGAATAAACTATGAGGGATAAATTGGAAATTTTCTGTTTTCAGTCTCGTATTTCAACATGCCAAAATCGCTAAATCAAGTCTTTTAATCTCGGTCATTCTCCGATTACCTACAAATTTTCATCGTTTTTTCCTCGGCCTTTATTAAGGAAAAGTAGCTTCAATATAATAAGTCTGCAATCATTTGATATCCTGGGAGAGTAATTGTGGTGGCTAATTAGAGGTTCCTTGGACGGTTTTCGAAAACTAATTGCTCAATGTGGAATTAGATTCAATTAATTTTTGTAAATTTTCGATTAATCGATTCTTTGGAATAAACATCCCGTTTTCTGCAATTTTTCAATCAAAAGAAATTTTAATATTCATGCAGGTCAACATTATAAAATCCGCTGTCAGATATTTTCTGATAAACTGGCTTTAATTCGATTTCTATCAATTGGATTTGCATTTTTGAATTTTAAAAATATTCTCCACCATCGATCACTTATCCTTTCAGTTCGGATCGCCAACGATGTATAAATTTTAATTAATCTGATTGAATAAGGCGACCGTATTTTGGAAGGCTCAAGAATAATAACTTTATCAACGAATAGAAGTTTGAGTATTCTTTAACGGTTCAATTTCTGAATAAAGTAATTATTTTGATCATAAATCATTAGTTATGGCTCTGTTTATTCGACGCTTTATATTGAAAGCTTTGTCAGCGGTAAATTAATAAATATGGTTTGTTCTGAAATCCTATTTCCTATTCATAACTAAATTGCAAATATATACAAAAGAGGTAAATTATTTATATATATATAGATAATTTTAAATGGTTATGCTAACCGTTATCAAATTTTGATATAAATTTGAGTATAATGCTGGAGTTAACTGCGGTTGAAGTTTAAAAATTGCAACAAAATCACCTGGGGACACTTGGGATAGATTTCCGTTTCCGGTTCCACAACTGCGGAATTTCCGCAAGGTTCGGAGCCCTGTTTCTGCACCTTTTCAAGCGAATATACAGCAGTCGCTATTCATTTCCGGGCAATTTGAGAGATACTTTGACGATTTGTAGAGAACATTTTACCGAAATTTGGGCCGTGTAGTTCATTGGGAAATTGGTGAAAAACCGCTTTAATTGGAAAATGACACGATTCACCTCTTTGTAAAATCGACGGTAAATGATTTGCAGTGATATGAGGATCCGTGCAAAATGGTCGATTTCGTTTTTCTCCACTAAATCCTAGAAAAATGGAAAAATTTGTTTTCCCAGATCTGTTTCTGCGCCTTTTTAAACGGAAATTCCGGAAATTATTAATAAGTATAAGAGAAATACGAATTTATCCAAAATTTGAAGGTATAAAGAACATTATTTCGATTGTCTCCGCGAATTTAATCATCGATATCTCCTTTGTTTGATAATGCATTGTAACGATTCAAACACTGTTAGATAGAGCATTTTAAGGAGCATCCGAAAATGTATTTTGTTTTTAAAAATTGCAATTTAATTCTGAGTTATAGCGGTCAATTTTGGATTCTCTCATTTTTCCATATTTTCCTTATAATTTAGCAAACAATATCGATTTTTCAATGATTTTCTCATAATATATAGCAAATTGAATAAGCGTTTAGGGTTTAGGAAATTTTTCAATAAATATGTTAGTTTTCCGGAAAATTGGCCGAAACTAGGGGCGTATATTAGGTATTTTTCTTCGATTCTATGTTTAAAAAGGGTTAATATTGAATAATCGATATCTCGCTTGTTTGATGAGCTGTTGTAATGAATATAGCAACATTAGAAAGAGCATTTCAAAAAGTATCTAAGAGCATCTTTTATTTTGAAGAATTCCAACTAAACTTTGAGTTACAGAAGAAGATATTTTCGCTTATAACTTAACAAATATTGTTAATGATTTTCTCATCTTTGAGAAACTTGCCGATGATCTTGTTAGTTTTCCGGAAACCTAATCAATTTTATTTATTTTTTTTCCGTAATTTTTTTTTTCAAAATCTATTCTATTATAGTACTTCTATCTTTAGATAGAAGTCTGGTTCCAAATTAAACATTCTGGGTAGCAATAACAATTACTGTACTGCCAATTGTTTCAATTTCACCCTAAAAATAACTCTTAAAATCACATCCAATCCGTTTTCTCCAACCACAAAATCTATTCGTTGTTGTTTCTAGTATAATCGTAGCTTTCAATTTAGGCGACTAGATTGTTTTCAGTCTCTATCATCAATTTTCTTTGTTGGTTAATAAAAACTGTTGATAATCAAGATTCTTAGTGTGAGAAATTCGGCTAATAAATTAGATTATTATCAGATTAGATTATCGTCTGTTATCTAACCAGTATTTTATGTTAATTGAAGAATTAAAACCACCCTCGATTTTCAAATTAACACCACAACTTTGCGTTGATTATAAATACGAATTTTTCTTTAAAACTCTTGGAAATTGTGTTGTAATATTGAGTGGGGAAGTTGAAACAAAGTTCCTGTTGATTCTTGGATTAATAACGGAAGTTAATAAAGAAAATTCAACGATGTGTATAACATTGGGGAGGAAAATTGGTGGATTAAACTACTAAAAAAAAGATTTTGCAATATTTTATCTAATCTAATCTAACTATAGAACTCTTGTCATCGATAATCACTATGTATCTGAATATTATAATGGGAAAAGTTTATATCTTATTTGTTAAATTACATAATTTTCGAACGAAGGAAAGCTCCAAGTTGACTAACAATAAGACTAGATTTTTGTATATTACATTAACGGTTACATAAAACTTTACAAATGAGCCGAAATTGATGCGATCTTCACGTGTTGGGGATTCATAATTTTCACTTCATTTTTACTAAAATTCAAGAATTTTTAAATTCTCTAGACATTTTCAATCTTGAGTATTCTACGTGCTCTCTTCTATCACCATGATCCGGGCATAAAAGTGCCTTTACGCTTCAATATTTTCAAAGTTCAATCAAATCAAGCGCCAAAGGGACCGGAAAGAATGGCCCGCTTTGGATTCCGCTAAACAAGATTAAATGCAATCAACAAAATAACAAACTTTATTTAAACTAATTGGTATTTGAATTTGTGATAATTAGACAAATATAAGCGGATTTAAATGGTACTATTGTTGATAGTAGTATGCAATTTTAATTAGTTTATTGTTTTATTGCAGCTTGATTATTATGTTATCAGAAAATAATGTAAACTAGCAAAATTTAATGAGGCTTTGCTGATTTAAAATTAGATTGTTCTTCAATCTGCTTTTTCCTAGAGATCGACACCCGCATTTTCGTCAGGTTTTCCCGTTTTCGCGACTTTTCCGCTTCTAATTTCTTCATCTCGACGCAACCTCCAAGTAAATTATCATAATCTGGTAAACCCAATCTTCGATATTAATCGGAAATGTGAATGGCAAGGTTGGTAAATACAGGCTGATTGTTATTTTGTAAAGCCCCAACGCAACGTTATTTGACGTTAGGGAAAATGTAAAGAAAACCGTTTGTGGGAAAATTTGATGTCTTCTAGTAAATAATTTCGCAACTGGCTGGAAGAGACAAATTGGATTTTGGTGTTATTGGAAAATTCGCCAATTTTCCGACTTCAAATCGCCGGATAATTAACTAAATTTCCACGGGTATACCTTCAATCCACCGGAAACGGGGCATATGTTGCTTCAGCTTGGTGGAGGATTCTATAAAATTTGGAAAATCACCCAACAATGCCGATAGTTATCGAAGAAAATTTGAATGGTTCGTTGATTAAATTCTCCAATTCCGGGTCTTGTTCTTGTCGAATACACCACATTCTTCCTATTTACTTGTAAATTGTAAATTCTGTAAACATACACTTGAATTATTCGGTCTATTTCTATTCCATTACGCTGCATTGGGGCAGAATCTTGCGCTTCTTGATCGCTAACTTCGCTCCGATTTACGTTTATATTTACAATTTTTTCAACTGATCTCTATTTATGCTATAAATGATTAAATTTACAACGTAGATATTTATAAATAACAGTTATAGCGCCCTATATTTACTAAACTCATCAATCTGTGTCAAGATCTAATTGTAATTTACTAACACGCCGAAAATTTCCAAAATTTTCCCTCAATTTTGATGATGAACAACTGGATCTCTTTATTGGGGCATTTATCCATCAGACAAAACTGTTATCGTCGGATTTAATACGATTTAACACTCCGGCGCAGAGAAATGGGTCATTTTCGTTGATCGCTAACCATAAAGATATTTCCAAATTGTTGGATTTTAGAAGAATCGTTGTAAACGTTCCGGTTAACAACTGTTGTTTAAAATCGGGCCTAAATTAACTGTCGTTGAATCATTCAAAGCCCGTGGCTTAATATTTACGGGTCGTAAATTGAAATAATCGGAAATAGTAGTAAAAGGTGGCAATAAAACGCCAAATAGCCTTCATCAACGATTTCTGATTCCAATTGCGATTCTATTACTCTACAGAAAATCCTTAAAATTCTTGTAAGATTTCCACAAATTCAGATCCTAAATGGAAATATTACCGGGAATATTTTACTTTTCATGTAATCTTTTAATTAAAGTCGATATTTTCAATAAAACTTTTCCGATTTTGAATTCATTTCGAACTATAGAAATTCATATCGATAAGTCGTTTAATTCTTGTTGGAAATTCAATTTTAGCAGTTGACAAGCAGCTTCGTTCTATCTAAATTCGAATGAAAAGCGATTTCCGGTCGATCAAATGTCACGTTATTCAATCGCTTGAATGTCGCCAAACCATCAACTTTACTCCCAATCTTGTTGGACATTGTTAAAATTCTCTTATCAATAAATTCAAACAAACTCGTCTATAATAAAAACTAACAATTATTTGGCGATATTAACGGTTTAATTCGATTTTGCAACCACTATTGGCCCGATTTTGTCCATCAGACCGTGTGTGAGAATTCAATTCATCCCTTATTACAACTCCACTCGATACTCAATGTGTTAACTGCTCCAGGGAGGATTTACGTGTAGCTCTCCTGAGATGAACGTGATACGGGATTTATATTGTTGGTAGATCGAAAATATCTCTATCAACAGCCAAATTGATTACACTCATTTTCTATGTTTGTACTCTTTGAGTTGATGATTTCTCTATGATTGGAAAGGGCATTTCTTCTAGTCTAAAATAGGCGGAAAATTCCGAGAAAATTCTGCATTATACAGGAAAATATTAGAGCATCTGTTTCTTGTGTCTTTTTTATATTTTCCACTCTAACTTCTATTCTAAATATTGAATAAATATGAGGCGAAAACACAGACTTGTTTTACGAGAAAATATAAATGAAGTCTACTCGGGGTTATAGACTAACACTTTCACTATCAATTCCATTCTTGTCTTGTCTATTTTACTTACAAATACGAAAACATCAATCTTGTCCGCTATAAAGATCGACTATTATTGAGTCAATAACCGTGAGTTTTTTGTTTAATCAAGGACAAGATTTAAAGTTTTTTCTCGAGACAAATCGATCTCAATATTCAAGATTTTTTAAGATTGGCGTCTAATAATAGCCAAATTTAAATAAACAAGACAGGTTCGATGAAAATATTGGAAACAATGTACTTCTGGTGCGAATAAACTCGCTAATTTCGTTTAATTCTTATGGATTAGTTGCGAATTGAAACAGGCAATTTAATTAACTAATTTAATCATGTAAGTTATCTCGATAATTTCTCCGCTTGTCTGTTTTATTGTCATTGAAATGAATAATACATGAGATATTTCACGAGATACTCCAATTAGAGTTAATTTGAATAATGCAAGACTTTTGGCCGATTAAATTCGAGCTTACGCGCTTAATTTTGTTCAATTTACGCGTGATTTCATCAAAAGTGGAACAAAATTGAAAATTACCCCCAAAAATCATTAAAATCGCCTGCTCTGCCAAATTCTGTAGATAAACTCGTTAACAAACGACTATTTAACCTGTCGCTCGAAGAGAACGGTAACATTCAATCTCCTCTAAGAAACAATGAGAAATAATCATAACTCAAAAACCACAAAAGATATGGAAATGGGGCATATCTCATTCGATTCAGTATTCGATTTTGTACGTCCATAACCCCATGAAATTTGGAAAATCAAACGGAATTTTCTGTTAATTGTGAAAAACCGCATTTTCAGTTAAAAAAGTGTATTAACATTCACTAGTACAACTGCCCGTATAATCAATAAAATGAAATCAAACGCATATAGGTAGATCGAGGAAAGTTAAGGCTTCTTGGTCAACCCATTCCCGTTTTAATTTTCTTTTCCGTTTTTTGGAAAACAGCGGCCAAAATGATCAAGTTTTTCGAAATATGATGATGAAGGGCAACTTGATTGTTTCTCGACTGATTTCTCATACCTCTAGATTGTAAATTTACAAAAAAAGGGAAAAATGCGAACTGCCTCTCGAGCGAGTCCCTTAATCGCCGCTATTTGGCACAATTTCCAAAATAATCGATGATTTTAGACTGAAAATTTCCGAAAAACTACTCATACAATAGAGGGTAAGGTTGAAGCCTTAGAATCAGTTGAGCCAACTTGAATTTTCTTTAAAACAAAGGGCAAAAATCATAGTTTTGTACAATTTACAACCATAGTAAGACTGGAAACAATTTCGGCAAAATTTATGTTGACAAAACTGGAGACGACACAAAAACGACTAAAATAGCCCTAATTTGTTCGGTTTTTTCGGGTTAGTTGTGCAATTATCTTGACGAATGATAAAGGTCGGACTTCTTTCTTGTAGTTTGTAATTAATTTGCTAATTTAATTAAATATCCCGAATCTAAGGACTTCGGCACATTTCTCGGACATGGTCTTGTACTGTAACCAGATTTAATGAATTAACTCAATGATGATTTCAAATACTACAGAGAAACTAGAACAAACTATTCCCAATAGTAATTATGAATAATTGGCAACACTGATAGATAATGTTGATATTTTTAACTATCGCAATGATAATTATTTGTGTCCTCTTGTTCTCTTTTGCCCTAAATATAACATATCTAATCAACGCTAATCTGTGCTTTGACTCTGTTCGCTGTTTTCAGTTTTTTTTTAATCAAACGCCAAATCTGAGTGTTCAATAAACAATAAATTAATTCGTTTTTATCCTTTACTATTAATTTATACAATATGCAATATGATTCGTTATTGTAACGGTGATAAAAATAGACTAAACTATATCATGGAAAGTGATCATCAATGTCATTTTGTATTAGTTAGTTGTTAATTTTTTCCCCTCTATTCTATGTACAAAATGATAAACCTACAACTGTTTATTTTTATCCAATGAACAATGGCAAATATTATCGAATTTTCCAGTCATACAAAGTAATTTTCCTTCTGTTAAAGACATGTCGAAATGATTGTCTACACGCGACGTTTTTAAAAATAATTCCATTTTTGTGTCGTTTACGACAGGCTAAATTTGATAAAATATCACAAAACTAGATGAGAAATGGGAGTTTTCCATCAAAACATTCATCCCTTAGTTATAACAAACTTCTATACAATTATTTAAATGGATATAGTAGAATTTAAGCTCCATTTTCATCCCGTACTGAACATCATAAAACAAGAGACGACAAATAGGAAATGTGGGGTATAAACCGAGGGTGAACTCGTAGAACAATTCACTATTATTATTTAATCATTCTATTTGAAATGGCATTTGTAGGGCAATTGTTAAATAAAATAAATATAAGATCATGTTTATTTAGTACAATTACAAAAAGAGCTTATAGGAGATATTTGAAATTTTATTATTAATTCCACACAAATTGTACAGGGTGTCAACGATATTTTAGTTGGTTACGTACAGTGCCGGACTGGATGATTTTGGCCCCGGTGGAGATTCAGAAACTCACTAGATCTGCACGATGTGGCGTGCGACAAATGCTAACTTTCCAAAACCAATCAATTTTTGGCAGTTTCCCAGAAAACCTGCAATCCAATTTGGAAATTTCTTGGAGAATTGGGAAGTGATTTCCATTTTCTAGATTCTGTGCAAGAATCATTTGTAAATTTATAATACTGGCTGATTTATTAGGGAAAATACGGGAAGATTTGCGAAAATATAGAAAAAATCATGCTTCCAGATTTTCGTCAATAAATTCAAATTTAAGTGAAATTTTCCAAAACGAATGAATTTTTCTAAAACTCTCCGAAATGATCTTTCTAATTCTGCCCGATTCATTGCAAAATTTGCGAAAATAAGCAAGTTATCGATTATTAAATATTGGCATAGTTTGGACACTAAATGGAAAAAAGATTTTTGGCAATTTTCTGGAAAACTAACGAGATGATTGGAAAATTTCTTGGAAATTTGTCGAGAGTTTTCTATTTTCTATAAACTGTGCGAAAATTATTCGTTAATCTATAATATTAGAAAATTTATTGACAAAAATATAGGATGACCAAAAATTCATAATTTTCTTCTAAAAATTCAAATCGTAGTGCAATTTTCCAAAACGAAAATCTCCTTCTAATACTTCTTGAAATGTTTTTTCTAATGTTGCGTTATTCATTGCAATGTTTACGAAAATAAGCGAGTTATTGATTATTAAATATCGGCATTGTTTGGACTTCAAATTGGAAAAAGATTGAATACAGACAATTGGGAAAACTGGCAAACCAACTGGGAAATTTCCTAAATATTTGGAAAGTGCTTTCCATTTTCTATAAACATTGTCAGAATCATTGAGAAATAAACAACATTGGTTAAGTTATGGGGAAAATATTAAAATATTGTAAAACATTACGAAGAAACCTGCTTCAAAATTTTCCTCTGCAACTCAAAATTTGATCGGAATTTTCTGAAATGAACAAGTCCTTAGATACACCTTCAACAGCTCTTTTTAAATCTGTTTAAATTTGTACGATATCGCCGATTAAAAATAGATGTTTAATTGACTTTCAACTGAATTTTAATTTAAATTGAAAAGGCAGTGGCATTCGCCTCCTAATAGCGGTTGTCTCCGGCGGAAACCCCCTTGTCCAGTTGAACCCTGTTACATATTGTAGATTGATTCTGTTGTGTTAAATTTGACATTTATAAACGCATTTTTCACGCGTATCAATCAATCTACGACACTTCTAAAACATAGACAACAGTGGCGAAATATCGTTGTACACCTTGTACGATCTCTCTAATTTAGCGAAATATCGCAAAAATATCAATAGGATAAAATTAGAGAAACTTTCAAATAGACATTTTGTTTGTTTTGATTGTATGTCGAATTTCTTTACAGGACGATAGTGGACATAAACTTGTAATTAAATGACTTAATAATAAATAGAATATATTACATTTACAAATAAACATTGATTGGCATGTTTGTATACGGTGTGTAAATGTTCGTTTAAATTCTACTTGTTCGGAACTCCACAGTTTATATTAGCCGATTTTGAAACTGTAAACTTTTGAATAATTTACAATTAAAGCTTTACCCAGACGATTTTACAAGCCTCCAAACCGTTCATTACTAGAGTACAGTAGTGGGCAATGGCTAGAAAACGTACGTCGCAATTACACCGACTATATTCGTCAATTTTGGTGAAAATCGAGTTACAACCTACGTTTAGGTGTTGATTTTTGCAACCGTGAAGGCTCAGCTTAATCCTGTTGATATCTAAGAAAATGTGCGCCATGTCAACGAGCAATTTGACGAGGGAAATTATGAAATTCGGTTTTTTTCTTGATAAATAAACAAATATTAGATAAAATTAACCTGCGGCTGGATTGTTATTGAATACTCGGCAAAAATGAATGCATACACTCGTAATATACAAAAATACGTCGGAATTAGGTAAGAAATTTATTCATAGAATGTAATAATTTACGACAGCAATAAGAACAAATCAATTGGAAGATGCACAATAATATTCAAATATGAATCGCGTTGTGGAAAAGTCGCTAGATAATATGCCAAGTATTTCCAATTTTACAATGATTAATGCGACATACAGGAAACTAAAGCGAATTTTATGTCCCTAAACTAACTAGAAAGGATGGCAGTTTTCAATGGAATTGCAATTTGTAAGGCAAACAAAAACTTTTACCCAGACTTCAGGCTGTCGCTCGAGCTAGATATCTAAATGGCACATACCTCATTCGATTCAGAATGCATATCTGTACAGAAATGAGCCCAAGAAATCTGGAATTTTCTGATAATTGCAAACATCCGCGTCCTCCACCAAAATTAAACAAATATGGGTAGATTTAGGAAAGTTAGGGCGAAGGGACCCATACCCGTTGCGTTCTTCGAACAACTAAAGACCAACTTTTTCGAAAATGTACAACTTGATTGTTTCTCGACCGATTCTTATGTCTATCGCACCAAAGGGACCGAGAATTGGAACTGCCTCTCGAGCGGGACCTGCTCATCCCCAATGTCAACCACCAAACTAGAATTTATCACTTTTAGTTGGCAGTTTCAGAAATTGTCGAAACTGCCAGTTTACAGTACTTGGAGATTTCAAGACTTTGTTCAAAGTGATTTGAAATCTCCTAACGACTTGGTAAATGTGTCTGCTTTGTTCTAATCAGTTTAGATAGTTTCAAGCGATATCGCGAACTTTAAATTAAAATAGAACGCTACCGTATCTTTTTGAAAAAACTACACTTGTAGTTGACGAAAGTATAAATGATGCCACATTTCCTAGATTTGAGATTAAGCTCTTTGATTTTAGTTTGAAAGGATTTACCTCGAAGCCTATTGAAACACTATCAATTCGTAGTAAACACGTATAAAGTAAAAATAATAAAACAATAAAAGAATATGGCTTTGATACGTTGGAAAACACCATAAAAATCACCAATAATGAGAGCCACACGTGTTTTATGTACGGTTCTATTTCTACAAGGATACTTTTATACTATTTCTATAATAGAAGGATCAAAAGCGGCCTTTTAGTTTTGTAGTTGCCATTAACAATCCTTTTCGACCCATTAAAATTAATGAGACTCCAGTTTTATCCGATCTTGTGACACAAATACCCACTGAAAAATGAACCTGTTTTATGAATCGCGAATATAGAGCCGATTTAAATTCTATATTTACACTAAAAGACGCCAAATTGGCTGTAATCTAGTCGATTATAAATGTTGAAATTGGTTCTGAATTCAAGCAATTTCACCGAGGAAATGTACCACTAGAACGCAACATTATTTTCGCTTGAATTCAGTTGAAACTTCAAATATTGACTTTAATACGTCTTTTAGTTAGCAAACGACAGCTGTAACGGTTCCCTGTACAATTCTTCAAGTGCTTGTCTTGGTGTCGCGATAAAAATCAAATAAACCGCAACGTCGTGTTTTCTTTTCATTTTACAACCAATTTTCCTTGACGGTTCCTACATTAAACCTGTCTTTCAGAAACTTTTTCGCAAAATTTAAGCCCCTTTCGCGTGCCTTCACAACTTTAAACGTCCACATCGAAGATCAACCGCAAAAGTAGAATTGTCGATGAACGATTTCCTTTTCATTTCTCCCTCAAAACTCAAGTTGTTCGGCCCATTTGAGGGAGCATCCCAGCGGGGTAAACAATCTTCTAGATTTTCATTTATAATTTAAAATTTCCCAGTAAGCGGCTTGAAATATCCGGTCGAACAGGCCCAAAGGTCGGAGTTTCAAGCGAAAAATGAAAGAAATCGCTGATCGAACATTCTACTTTTTTCCGGTCGCTTGATAATTCGATTAACCGGAAACAAGCAGGTTGTGTCCATTTGAAAAATCGAAATATAAAAGAAGCTTTCTCAATAGAAATTGAGACTGAAACTTGAGCATCGCCCAAATCACAAAAACGAAGTAATTTAATTGGAAACAGTCGAGACGGGAGAAAAACACAATGATGAAGGTTTTTAGGCCGGAGTGCTGGTAAAATTGTGCTCAAATGACGGGTAAACATCAGAGTATGAATTTCAATCGAAATATTAAATTTTACAACTAATTGAAAATTGTAGAAATTTCCAATATTTTATGGACATTTCATTTACTCCAAAGCGAAAGATAATTAATTGGCGTTTTTTACTGAATAACTAATATGCAACTTGATTATAATTCTGGTTTGATTAAATTCTAGTTATTATAAAATGAAATTTTAAAAAACTGCAACAAGCGAATATGAATTTTTATTCAACAATTTGACTCATCTGAACTGTAATTTACTCTTAGATTGCAATAATTCTTCTCAAATTGAATAGTTTAATGTACACAAGAACTTTATAATGAATAAAGTTTTCCTCGATATAATGTTTTTAGAGACAATATCGCGAGATAAGCATTTAAATTTCCATTAAATTTGTTGATAGTTAAGGCAGATAGGAAAAAAATTGCATGTGAGATCGAATTATAAACATGCAGGCTAAATAATCGGCCTTGAAAGTTTCTTAAATTAGTATCATTTCACAAATTTGCGTAAATCGATGGATTCGTAAATATTAACGAAATTTTAATCGATCCATTTCGTTTATTTTGTTTCGTTAAAAATATCGATTTCTGTACGCAATGATTGATTAAAATTGGGAAAACTTCTGGGATTTCGGTCTGAAAGTTGCTGAAATTCTGGATTTTTTGTAAAATTTGTCTAATATTGCTGATTTTCATCAGTTCTATTTATTATTTAGAGGGCAAATATATGTATTGTAGACTAGTTTATGGAATATAGACGGCATTTTCAAACTTCTGTCGATAAACTTTTATTCTATTCAATTATTTAACAAATTATTAATGCAGAATAACTGACATTGCTAGTTGAGTAAATAGACAAGAACTTTTGTACTCTTAACTAGAATCGTTTAATTTCAAATAAAATCTTTACTAGATGGAATATTGGAACAAACTTAATTATTCCAATCGAAAATTATAATTTCTAAATTATTTTTATTAACAAGATNATTTTTATTCTTTTAGAAATTGTCGCCAACAAATAGTAGAACTTCCTGCTTTCAATATTTTATAACTGAATAGCAAACTGCATACAATTTAGCTACAGTTAAAACTTCCTGTCAAATATTTCATAACAAATAGAACTGTCTCTCACTATATTTTAAACTTTTTCCTCATCAAACTTTTACAAATAAAGTCTTGACGTTTAGTCGAGGTAATAAGACATTAATTCAGTGACATTTCCGAAGAATTCCCGAGTTTGAGATAAGATTTTTGACACATTCCCGGATTAGTTCTTCTGACAAGCTTTGTTTTTTGAGAGCGTTTCATCTGAATTCACCGGACTGGACCGTTTTAGTCTCGGTGGAGACTCAAAAACCCGCACGATGTAGCGAGCGGC
>JACDRP010000815.1:0-22142 GCA_013841185.1 Hycleus phaleratus | reverse complement strand
AGAATGGGCGGAAAGGCACAACAGAATAATTTTACAAGATGACAATGCTAAACCCCATACTGCAAATGTTGTGAAAACATATTTAAACGGACAGAACTGGGAAGTGCTACCCACCCCCCATATTCGCCAGACATAACTCCTTCGGATTACCACTTATTCCGGACGATGCAATCAGATCTTAAGATAGACACATGGATTGCCTCTAAAGACCAGGACTTTTTCAAGCGACGAATCCGTAAATTGCCTGAAAGATGGGCGAAGGTTGTAGCTTCAAATGGAGCATACTTTGTTCTTTTATTTCCTCAACAAACCAATGTGTTTTATTTTCACAAAAAAAGGTCGGAGTTGTATTCACACACCCAATAANCAATAATTGGATAGACGCTTAAGCAGTGTTAGCCCTAAATCGGCAAAGTTTAGAGCAAAATTATTCACTTTTAAGTCATAAAATGTTCTCATACTTTTTTATCAAGTAAAGTCCATTGGGAAGAAACCATTCAAGTCAAAATTTATCTTTGCATTTTTTTGAATGAAAGCTCTTCATTATTAGGTTTGGGGGCCAACACAAATCTTCACGGCTCTATTTATATCTTGCGTCCCTGAAGACCACAAAAGATCAATTTATCAACCAGAAGCGAGCTTTATTTTGACTTTGATTTCAATCGTATCGAATACAAAACAAGCATTACTAGCAATCAATATAAAATCTAGTCTAGCCCTATGACAGTTCGGTTATTATGAAAAAAATGAAGACAACACTATTAAACTACAATGTATTCAAAACGTGGGCTTTACACATAAATACAATCGTGGTTATAAAGATACTTGTATATTTTTTTATTAGATATTTTCAATAATAACGTGTCATATACTCTTATAGTACTGTCATTGACAATGTTGTCCAACTGTGTTAACGATTTTTTTTTCTAATAATTTCCCAGATTTACCGGTAACCACAATATAAAAACTTTCAATCAGTAGCATAATATGAGACGTACGTTTTTTTTTTTTTTTTAAACTTCTAGTCAGCCACATAGAGCGTTTTCTAATATGAACGAACATTAATATTTATGTTTAAAACAATTACCCGTTTTCTTTCAAAATTAAACAACAATCCCATCTCTACAGGATACACCTTATGAATGAAAAGTTTATAATGAAAACATTAAACTTAATCTAATAATAGCTAAAGAAGTTCATGATAGTTTAATAACATATCAGCTAGCACTAGACGTTTTTGTATTAATAGATTTTGCGCGATATTTTTAAATTTACAATATTTATTAAACAAAATAATTGTTTAATCTTCTACTATAGATTAATGGAAAAGTTCATTTTTCTTTTTTTTTAATTTAATGAATAATAGATATAGAGACAACAATATATGTACATACATAATTTATTTTTAACATAATTTATGCACAAATAAATACGTCAACTATTTTTCTCTTCTTCTTCTTTTTTATAAAAAAATATAACTATTTTCGATTAATATGATAAGCATAAATTTATGTTAATGATTATATTTCTCTGTCATTTATAATTGTGAAGATTCTACGATTACTTGGAAGGTTACTTTTGTAATCGTCTAATAAAAGTTGAAAAAAATTCGTGATAAAAATATATTTCTTTCAAAATCTACAGATTGGGCCAAATTTACTCGTTCAATTCCTTGAAAACTTCTTTAGATCTACTCAAATAGAGAATTTTTGTAAGTGCTTGATAAATTACAGATAGTCTGTAAATTCAGTTGATTGCGTAGAATTATAAAGTTATCCTCTAATAATAAGTTTTTGGGTTGCTTACGCCAAATATCCGCGACGAATGAATTATAGTAATTGTGTGTACAAGAAAATTTAACATTTGATAGATAAAATATAGATTTGCTAGATATATTAATAGTGGTTTAAATAAAAAATACCGAAAAGAGAGACCTAAAGCCATTATGTTAAAAGAGAGAGTTATCTATTTAATATATAAAGGCGACACTAGTATTCTTTTTTCTTTCGGTCGATTCTCTCTCAATTTAATTCACATAAATCATGTCAAGATTTGATGTCAAATTAACACTTCATAAATTATAAATGATGTCGTGGATCTCTTTACGCTTTATCAAATCGTTTGCACGTCTCTAATGAATGTTGTAAATACACTAAACAACACTTATTCATTTCCGATAACATTGATCTATTACATTGTATGGATATTAGACTTAAATATAATGGACATCCTAGAGGATATCGTCCTTTAGATTTTTAGTCACATGGTTTCGTGTCATTGTTCGTTTTTGCACAAAATAAAATAACAACGGAGTAGAAAACTAATAAATAATCGTCTGTTTAAAACACGTGTTGTTTTTTTCTTGTCAAAAAAAAATAGATCAAAAATTTGTGGAAACTATAAATTAATAAAATATCAAAATTGAGTTATTAGAGTGTGTGAAATTGTGGTATTTCGTTCTATTTGGCAAACAATAAACACAATTATCGTCCTCATTCCATTCTTAAATAGCTGTCTTTCTAATTAATTTCAATCACCGATTAAGAGATATTTTAAGTACGTCTAATGTTATAACACATCAACATTTATATTGTTGGACTAAAGTCCAAAACTAATATTTGCCAAGTTTTCCAGAAACATTCCCTCTTTAAACTACCGAATTATTTCGTCTTTTTGGCAGATATCAACTGAAAGAAATTCAAACATATAATATTTAGCACAATTAATTGTGGCAGTTGTAATTATTTTTGAAATAATAGCACTTCTTGTATACGAAACGACAAAATGTTTACTCTCTCCAATTCTCTCTATATCCGATTCTTGGAGTAACTCCAAACAATATTTGGATGGAATAGAACATAACAATGTCGCGACTCAATAGATTTTGCTTAATTTTATAAATCTCGCGAATTTCGGGGAGCGGCTTGGGAAATTTGCAATAATAAATAACCGAAAATCGACATAAACTAGATTAAAAATTCCAATGATATAACCGAAATAGAACGGGATTATTTTGGAGATTCTTTCATATTTGATCGGTATTGATTTAAGATTTCGTTGGTAATAAAATTTAGCAACTTTAATCTAAATTTATACGAAATTATATATACAGATTATAGTTAGAAGTAACGAAAAAGAATTTACCATTTTACTTTAATGTCGAATAATATTAAAGTTGGTTTATTTCCGTAATTCGGCTACAAAAATAATTAACCAACTAAGTTTCAAGATAAAATTTAACACTTTTCCAGATACCGATTTTCATATTCAAATATTTAACGATTCTGTCCGTTTTGATTATTTATAAAAGACGAAAGAATTTGCTCCGATCATCTTATCGATGATTGATAAAATCGTTAGAATTAGAGTTTGGAACAATAACCGTTATAGATTTGCTTCAAAGATATTTGACATCTTCTCTATATTGCGTAACGATTGATTTAGATTGTCGTAAAAACGAACCGACGATTCAGAAATTCCACAAGGTAGATTTCCAGTGATTTCTCTCGAAAAATTCTTAATGGGAACTTTTGAGTTTTTCGATTATTGACGTTGATATGTCACGCAATCGTCGAAATTATTCACACATACACAGAATTTACCACCAATGATCTTAATTTTAGATAACTGAAATTACAATAAAAATAAAATCGTTAATGTAAAGATAAAAGAGACAATTAATCTTATTATAAGGTTGTGTTAAAAACTTAAAATCATATAAAAAGAATACAAAATAAAAATGATCAAGAATGAAAGCTAACAGAGCCCGACATAACAAGCGGAACCGTCTTTTTCGCCGCCTGCAATTTGAAATGCCCACCCTAAAATTAGCAGCGATTACACGGTTTAAAATTAGGTCCAATTTCGTTGATGATGATGATGATCATGACGGCCAGCTCCCAGCCAACAGTACGATTCTTATCTTTGCACTATATTTTCGTTTATTTTAAAAACAACAACAACGAATCGTTCCATTCAATAAGTCACAATGACAGGTGACAGCACTTGAGGAAATAACCGGTGGAATATTTTAATAATGCAATTATGGCCAATTTCGGCCGGACAAGCGACTTTATTCCATCGATTGTAGCCTGCAAACGAATCAAAAATGTTAATTTCAATGTGAAATATGCTTGAGAATTTGTAGCATAGCTCCCAGGAAAATTAAAATGTCCTAGATTGTTGGGAAATTGATGGAAAACCAACACACTTTCCATCAACTAAATGGTAAAGAATGATTAGAATGAAGATGAACACGTTTTTCCGTTATTTTAGTCATTCTTGGTGGTTAACTGGGTGAATTTGGTTGATGACAATCGTAATGTTGTTAGATTTGAGCGATTTTCCACCGATTTTCCAACGAACTACAGGGTGTTAATTTTGCAAAAATGCTCCCTGGGGTCTGTTCTACAAATTCTAATTAATAGGAGTTAGTTATATTTAGGTGGTGTAGGCGTTTGTGGGTTTGTTTCGCTAATTTTTCCTCTAAATCCACTTTAATGTAGCATAAATGGATATGTAACAGTAGGATAGGTAGACAAGTGCGGAACCGATGAGAAATTTATAGGTGTCCAGTTACAAGAAAATTTACATAGTAATTTTGTGGAATATATTTTTTGAAATTATCGTAATCATTATTTTAAAATAATTTATACATTCTCCCCTTCTAGCATTTACCCACTATATGGATATTATGTATTACATTGTCTTTCTACTTATTATTATCAATGATTATCATTATTATTATTATTATTCTTGATAAATTATTTTAATACGACAGTATAACTGTTCAATGTGCATTGATATTATTCGGTAATGAGGAAATTAAAGTTAATTTATTCTGTTGGATTAACGGTGATTTTACAACCATAGAAATGAAAGCTTTCTTTCATAAAAAAAGAAAGGATAATTAAACTCGGCTTTAATCGATATCGTTTTGTTAATGTAAACCGATTTTTTTTAATCTTTGCAACCGGATTTGCATATTATTATTTTTTCCTGTATTTATCGAAAAAAGTCAAGGTAAAAAATTGATGTTTCAATCGAATTTTAAATGAATTTTACATTTAAAGAAAAATGTCAATGGGCTTAATTACCCATTTATTCCTATCATAAACTGACTACCTGTTCAGTATACATCAAGACATTATAATAAAATTAATTTAATCAACACCTAAAGTGTTGATTATGGATGTGTCAATTCTGACTGATTTTTCTTTTATTATCATGGTTATTTATGATTGAATTCGTCTACCACCCTCGGTTGCGGCAAGATTTCTTAAGAGTAATAGTGGAGCTTTTTCGGGAGGCGTCTGTAAAATTGGCACCAAACTAACAGTCTATATAATATGCACAATATCTATGAAATAGTGGTGGGACACACACATATAAACACGTACATATACATACAAAAACTGACTTGGTATAATTTCTCTATACAGTGAGAATTTAACACAGTCAGCGTTTGCTGTCGTGATGTCCAACATGCTCCCTCTGCTACTAACACCAAAGTCTGTATCTTTGCCAGTAGTGCAAGTCCTACCAGTTGTTGAAGACGATTCGTTGTTACGTGCTGTTGTTGTTGCCGTTATTGGTGTTGTTATTCTGGTATATTTTTCGCAATTTCCCAGGATACAACAATACTAAAATTCATCCCCTTTATAGAATGTAAATTATCGATATTAAGTGTAGTGCTAAAGAAAATTCATCGATCAATCCCCGTTAAAATCGACTATTTCGAATAGATTTCCCGCTCCAAGTAAAACTTAAATTAAATGGAATTGTGTTAGTTTTAGTGATGTGTTTAAATGTATACGTGTGCTTGTCTATATTGTGAAATTAGTTTAGAAAAAGGAGAAAATCGAAAAAGAGGAACGATTTTTGTTACTGTTCTGTTTCGATTTGGATTCCTGCATCTGTGATCTATCCTTACTTATTTACAACACCTGCATCGGCGGCGGGACTCCCTCTCACTTATATCGGGTAAGTAAAACAAACCTCCCGGTGTTGATTGTAAATATCTTAATTAATTAGATATAAACTGTTGTTGCTGTACCATACAACTCTTAAAGATTCTTGTTTAAAGAATCCAAATACAAATCGTTTGATTAACAAATTGATTGACAACAGGTGGAGTTTAAATTATAAATGATAAGATAATATAGGGTTGGGTTCTTATTATAAATGATATTTAAATGAGGCTTACATAAGTGAAAATAAATGACCCAGATTGGTGATAGTTGAGATGATGATGATGATGGGAGAAAATTTACAAACGATGAATTTCAATTAAATTTAGGGTGCGTCAATTCACATTTCGCCCCTTTAACATTGAATTAAACAGATTCAATTGTAATTATCGAAAATTTGCTAAATATTTTAATGATTTACGATAAGATCAGCAGGTGGTTGAAATTTGTAATGTTGAAATCATAATTTGATTTATAAATTTTTAATATCGTCAGTTTACTTTATTATTCCCAAGTGATTTCTACATAAATAAATAAATTAAATTAATTGCTTTTTTTCTATAATAAATTAAATTGAGGATGAAATTTTCCCAAATTGTTTTTTTTTGAAAAAAATTTTTCAAAAATTCTACAAAATGGCTAACATTGACCGAAAGTGGGGAGATTAGTTGTTTCAAGTTTTCTATTGGTGCAAAACACTTGTTAGTAATTGATTAGAGAAAATCATGATTCAATTAAAATTTTATTAAAAAAGCGAGAAAAACCGAAAATTCTCCGGTCGAGAAATAATCGAAATAAATAAACAAAATGGTGTTTGGTGAGGAGTTTCATCTTCATTCCTGAAATAAATGATTATAACCGGTGTTTTATAAATATAGAACGTCAAAATTTCGGATATATATCGTTTGATTTTTCTTCGTTTTTAAATACCATCAGGAACAACATTCTTTTCCCAGTCTAGACTGGAAGAATAATCAGAAGAAGGATATCCTGACTGCAAAATATATTTTGATACATGGAGAAATTCCTATGAACGGGACATTTTTTCGAACATTCTTCTGAACTCGGACGCTACCACTATACCAATACGGACAATTTACATAATTTTAACATTATCATTTAAGAACCGCTTATCAGGAAATTTATACATATCTATATCTATATATATCTCATTTGTAATTCCAATCTGTTACATTCATTAGTTGGTTCATAGGGGAATTATGAAACTTTCCAAGTGGGAAAATGAAAAGACGACCAAATAGCCGATTTGTGCCTGTTAAAAATTTCGACGAATATTTCAAAATTTGGATATTTATTATCGAAACAATTCTATTTAGTTACAAATACAGTTTTATTATAACAATCAATTCGATTTCTTTGATTGAAAATCAATACATCAATTATCGTCAATTTTCAACACTTTATCAGTTAATTTAGATCAAATTCTAATTAAATACAAACATTCACTTCCTAGATTGATATTTTCTTATACATGTACCCGTATAAAAGAACACAGGTGTTTAATTTCGATTAATTTCCAACTGATTTTTCATTAAAAAATCAAATAATTATCGGTTGATTTATGTGTGGATTTTTGTGAAAATATTCAACGCAATTTCAGATATATGCCCTGTTATAATCAAGCTATTAAACTTTAGATTTTTATTGTTATTATTATTTTTTATTTTCTATAAAACCTCGGATCAACTTAAATTTATTGGTTGGCTACTTTCGTTTAAATTAAAAATTATAACACCAAATGGAATAAATTTTTATGTTAAAAAATCAAATTTTAAACGATTCACATCTGTAGGTGTAAATTGGTATTATCAATTTTTTTCCAGCAATAATTAAGATAATAATTGAGTTCTTGTTGTATTTTCAATCTAATTGGCAGGGTGTTTTATTTTATTTTTTTTAAGATAGGTGCATTTTTTTTTGTCCCGGTCCGCTATCTGTGCGGTAGTATTTTCTGTTAATTTGCATGGTACAAGTTGCCGCTCAACGATTTGCGGTTTTGATAATCCGCTAGCACAGCTGACAGTTTAAATAAAATGCGAAGAATATTGCGCCTCTAATGTTGGACGTGTTGTCTTTAAATTATAACAACAACGATAAAAAGGATACAAGGATAATTAAAATGACTGGATTTTTTGTTGGATTCAGCCTCAATGGTAGAAAATCTAAATCCATTTAAAAGTTTTTTTTTTCAATTTTCTTACTCGATAACTGACACCTAAAGATAGGCCAGCTTTGCTGGTATTTCATCAGTACAGTTTCGTTTAGATAAATTTATAATTCAGAATTTATCGAAAAGAGGTCAATTTTGTCTGTATTTCAGCACTCCAGTCTCGCCTTCTGATACGTTTGGAATTATTGCGAATTTATCAATAGATCTCGGATTTTTCAGCATAGTATATGTTGAAAGTAAGAAATATTTTGTATTATTAGAATATTCTTATCATTTATATCCGTTCCATTGGAGTGGCGTGCGAATATTAAACATCTTGTATTCTGTTGTCAACTGGTCAGTAATCTCGACCAGTCATCGAGATTCAGTTAGTGTTTCTTATCTGTGAGATGGTGTTACAAATCAGATATCATAATCAGTCGTTACTTCATATTTACTTTATATAAAGTCGAAGAAAATTGTGTTCTATTAAATTGCGTTTCTTAGAAATTTCGGTCGATTAGTCGATTTTTGAAAAACTCACGGCGCTATATCGATGTAAGATCGAATGAGGTATTAACAATTTCATTACCTTTCATAGTTTTGAGATATTTCAAATCTACTATCTTGTGGAGTCTTCATAATAGGGAGACTTAGCGGTATTGTGCGGTTAATCTGCCTTTTGACTACTGGAGTTGTTTATAAATCTTCAATTAAAAAGCAGCCGGTATTGTACTTACTCTTGTATACAACAAAGCATCATTTGTGTTTTGTATGTGAAATATTTATTTACATTGTAAATTATAATTATTCCCGGTAGGTAACAATTAAATTAGCCCCGTTATGGTTTATAGTTTTTAATCAGTTTAAATTTTCAGACTATTGTTAAATGATTAACTGTTGTCGTCTACTAAAAAGGAAGTGATTTTTTCTCGACTAGAGGGCAACTGCTTGTAACAAGGGTGGGAATTTTTTCATATTTAAATTATCAACATCATTGTGAAAGTTTATTTATTTATTTATTTATTTATATTCAACAACAGTCATGTTTAAATATTTTGATATATTTATGACTCACACAGTTGTCTATAAATGTGTAATTGAAGTAAAATCGAATGTTTTCGGTTTTACTGGGGGTGGTTTTCTAGATTTGTGATAAAAATCGAGAACACCCAGGCTAAATTACCATTCCCGTTTAACAGCTTCGTATATCATCAAACATCTGCATATCTATGTCTATTTCTACGTTTATTAAGCGACTAAAAGAAAAGTGTTTAAAATAAGTTTACCGATTCAAGATAACGACAAATATTTATTATAAGACAGTTACTTTGTTGTTGTTTGAGATTTTATAATAGAAAAATATTAACCAGTTATTATATGAGATGGCATTTTTTATAAATAACATAATTACAATCGTGCTTATAATATTTGTATTTTAGACATGAAATTGCAATTAACCAATCAACAAATTGTAGACTTTCCGATTTTAATTAAATTCGTTTATAACAAATTAATTATTTCTCTAGTTTTTCTATTCGTAGAATCTCACATGTTGGAAAAATAACTAATTTTAAATTAATTCCATTATTTATGTATTGGATTTAGTGTTTTTAAATGATTGACAACAGATGATATCGTCTGGCAATTCAAATTAAATTGCCAAAAAATTCCGTTTAAATAAATAAACCCAAATTATTAATCGAGTTTAAAAGTTTTAAAATAGTCAAGAGGCGGATAAAAATCTAATGACATGTACACAAACTGTTCTACTCTCTCACAATTTTTCTGTCGAGTTCCAAACAAGTATACAGTATGTAGAACTTGTAACACGATTTATGCAAATGTTTAATTTACCGCCGCCGTCTCGTATAAACACACCACCACATCCACAGATTATTAACTGTCGGTTGCTATTATTCGACCAAAACAAAACAAAAATAACGAAATAAAACAATAATAATGTTAGTTATAGTATATAACAATAATAACAATAAATAATGAATGTAGAAAGAAGAATAATGATAAATATGATAATCTGGATTAAAATGATTAAAATTATTTCACATAAAGTGCCAGACAAATTCTATTATCAATATAGCAACGGCGACGTTTCAATTACATATATTTTTAGGGATTTTAAATGGTATTTTGAAGATTTCTATTTGATCTTAAACAAAAACAACAACTTCTGCCAAATTCCAAACGAACAAAGGATAATTGAAATCGATTAAACTACACGTTCTTCAACAACTTCAATCTCCATCTCAAATGTACATACCGAGTCCATTCGAAAGTATTCAAAACTATAAAAACAACTTTACGGGGATTTTTGTGGCCGTTATGTGGTTTTTGATTGCCCGAAAAGCGCTTTTCAATTGGAGGATTTTCGATTTCTTCGACCCAGTCTTCCGAGCAAAATTGTGAGAAAGAACAGAAAAGTCCAAGAAAATCTGACTGTTTTGACAACTTTTAGACCGAATTTAGCGAGAAAATGTTGACGCTTAGATCGTTCGAGTCCAGATTTTGAAACATTTTCGTTTTTGTTACTACCAAATGGACGACTCAAAAGATAAATTAAAAAAAAATTATAGCTAAATATGAACGCTACAGCACTTCTTGAAGTCGGTCAAAAACGCTTTTTAGAACAATGATTCAAACAATTTTACCGGGTGTTTTGGGTAATTCTTGGTTATTTTACGTGTATAGTTGATTGATGAAAATCACGACATTGCCTAAAACAGAAATTTCTGGCCGATGAATCTTCAAATTATTTTCCAAATCGTTCATTTGATCTACTTTTGAGTGGGTCACTCGGTAGAATACAAGTTCAAATGTCTGAAATTGCAGAAAAGTTAAA
This sequence comes from Hycleus phaleratus, assembly GCA_013841185.1. NCBI lineage: Eukaryota > Metazoa > Arthropoda > Insecta > Coleoptera > Meloidae > Hycleus > Hycleus phaleratus. The sequence goes on along the minus strand of JACDRP010000815.1, from coordinate 11,143 downwards.
AATTCACCAGGAATCTAGCGAAAAAACGAAAACATAACGGTTATTTCTATAAAAACAGATCAGCTTAACCGTGCAAATGTCATTCGTATCCAAGCTGCAATGCATATACATCCTGTTTTTTTCCTCATTATCATTATTATTATTATTTATACTGCATAATTATCTCTATTAATTGTATTAATAATCATTATAGTGGTGGATAATTCCAGTTTTCAGGTCAAATTTAACGCACTCTGTCAACTGAAAAGTAAATTTTCTTGTTCTAATGTAATAGTGGAAATTTCATAGATTTTTCATAGATAAACACGTAACGAAATGGAATTTTTGTTCAACAGATAGACGTTAACAAGACTCATAAATAAAAACAACACTACTAACAAGTAGGTCAAAATGGTTTTGTTTGACTATGAAAGAGGAGTCGGTTTTTTCGAATTTTCGATAGAAATTCATGGATTTAATTAATTAAATAACGTTCACTTTAATTATTGTGCAATATCGCCATATTTGTAGCCTTCGATTTGTCGTCGTTGTAAATAATCAATAAACTGGCTGGTCAATAATTAAAAGCATTAATTGTTGTAATAAATCGTACTAGACGATCATTATAATTATTGTTGGATTTTGTTTAATTACTGAGAAATAAGGGTGTATTTTCCTGTTGCTCTTCCTCTACTTGTCGTCTTCTTAGAAGTAGATTTATTGAGAATTATTCTTGTTTTATACATAGAGTACCCACACATTGTCTGCAATTGATAATTTTCTAAATAGATTTATGATCAACAATATCATTCAATCAATATTCAGTAAATGTTGGAATGATAGAGTAAATTTTATTTATGCGTAATGTGTCGGAATCATAAAGCAAAAGAATCTATCGTGATTCAACTTTTAATACGAAATCTCTGCATTTCTAGTCGATTACTCGTACAAAATCTCAGTTTCCACTATTAATACATTTTATTACTATTATTATTATAGTTTATTATTGCGAATTCGATTAGATTTTCATTATTTTGTTTCTATTCTTGGGGTAATTCTTGGAATTCATTGAGATCTTTCAGAGTTATTGTAGTGTAATGTTTGAATGTCAATGTCCTTGATTGTATGATTATTTGTGTTTTTCATTCATTGCCACCACCTGACTGACCTCTCACAAGTCTTTGTGGTTTGTCACACAAAACCACCGACGATTCTATTCTTATTATTCTTATTATAAAGTTTTTTCTTTCGTGTGTAAAAAGAACAAGAAAACGAAGAAAAATGGTGGCAGCGCTCATAATAAAACACAACAATATCGTAATAAAACACCAATCCAACTTTCTGCTAATTTCTATTTCTATTAAGTTCTTTTCAACATTTCGTGTAGGTTATAATACTTTAAACATTAACGATCAGAAATCAAATTTATTATTATAACAATCAACTTGTTGTTGTGTATATTTCTACATGATGGAAATTTAAATCGGTACATGAAACCAGAACAACTACAAGTAGACCTACCACTGTTTGCGTTGGCTCAATTAATTACATTAACTTATAAGCTTATTAGGTTGTAAGCAGGGTCGTCACTAGTGCCCAAACAATTCACAAAATCCGTAAGGGGGGCACGATAATCGTTTAGTAGTAAAGTTTTGCTCAACAATCAAACTGTGCAAAATGGGTCAATTTTTGAGGTATTCTAGGCTTGAAAATAGTGTGATTTTGGTAAATCCTGCTGGAACTTTTGGTTTTTTTAACAAATTTTGTTTTTTGAGTTTGAATTAGGGGACGAAATTGTGGCCAAAAATGCAATTTTGGCAAATTTGCCGCCTTGGATCAATTAAAAATGAGTTATTCGATTTCAGTGGCCCAGTTAAGTTTCAGTTTTTTCATAAAAGTCCAGAAATAGAACAAAGTTTGTCGCATAAATCTTAAAATTTTACATTAAAAGTCCTAAATTATTTCGAAATTTGGTATTACAATAAAAAATGTAGAGCAAAAGTGCTAGTTTTTTACAAATTTTGATTATGATCCTGTACAATATTTTAAAAATAGAACGGAATTTTCTATTAGAATCAAATTAAAACTCGAAAGTCTCTCGAATTTTGAATATGATCGTTTAGAATGTGTATTCAAAATAAAAAAATCACCAAAGTCTTCAAATTTTGGACTAAAACTATTCTGTTAGAGTCAAACAAATCGAGACGCCTCAAAACAAGGTGATATTTCTCGTACAAAATTTTTCGAAATTCCAAATTTCGGAATAATCTCCAAATCCAAATCAAATGGAGGAAATTTTTGTGGGGGTGGCCGCGGTCGAAAATATTCGGCTTATTTAGGGCGGCCGATTTTCTCACGCCGTCCCTGGCTGTGAGGTTCCGAATTTATCGTGCGATTTATATGAGAAATTGCGAATTTTCGTCGATCAAAACATCGACCTCTACTCAACTCGTTTGATTTATGTTGATTGTTCAAGTCTAGACAATATTATTACAATTTTGAAACTGGGCCAAAATTTTATACGAAAATTTCCTCGAAAAAAATCAAATAAAACAAGTGGTGGACCACCAACATTGTATGTTAACGTAATCGAAACAAAAATGATATTTTAATGTTGACAAGTTTGTGTAACACGAATGCCTGTCGCATAAAGACTAGATGTTGATGATTTATGGCCAATAAATGGTTTGAGAATAATAGAATATAGGAAAATAGAATAGAAACTCGTTATAAATTAGAATATTTAAATAGTTGATTTTTTAATGCTACATCAAGCTTGATAAATTAGTAAATAATTTTTGAATTCAACTAAACGAAACATAGTCGTGTCGGCAATTTTATAATAGATGAAGTATACTTGTGTGGGATTGTATACGATTTGATATAGTGTCAATTCCTGGTTGTCTTTCTACATTTACACAACAGATTTATCCATATAGAGGAAATATGGCAAATGTTTGTGTGAATTAACAGGCAATAGTTTAAAGTAGCATGTGTGAGGTAGCTGTAACGTGTTGGTATTTTAATAGCCATCTAATTAAATATGAACGGATATGTGTATGTATGCTTAAAACAGCAAGTGTTAAAATATTAGTAGTGATTTTTCACTAGTTATCAAAGAATTTATTTCCCAATCGAATTTTATTAATTGAATTCCATTAAGAGTACAGTTTTCGCCCATTCTTAAACTTGGGTTCATTTTATTTTCCCAGCATTTCTCAAACTGTTGGATATGACCGAAAATTAGGTCGCAGAATGGAAATAAAAATAAAATTCGACTACTAGAAAATGATTTGGGTGGCGTGTTTAAAAATTTGAGAAACACAGATTTGAACATTAATTACCACCCACTTTTACGGTGTATATGAGCCGTTTAAATCATCTCGTTCTTCAATTTTAACTCGAATAAATCGCTATATGAGTCTGTTGATTTACATGCGACTTTTATCGGTTTCTTACACGCAATTTTATTGGGATACGGTTAGAATTGTTGTTTTTTTGGCAATTTTAAATCGACCTACACGATGATCTCTTTAGATTAAGATTGATTTATATTGTTGAAGTTAAAAAAATATACAAATTAATAAAATATTAATCATCGTGGAGCGAAATTCTACGTATTTTCCTTATAATTAATCATAAATCAGGTGTAGAATTAGATTTATTCGAATAAAAGTCAAGCCGATCGATGCTATATAGCTTGACTATTTTATTTATTGTCTGTAACGTCCCATTTTATATTTAAATTGATTTTCTAGAATTGCTATTTTATTATTTTTATAGAAACGAGTCTATTTGGAAATTATGCAAATATTCCAGTTTTGATTTCATTCATCGTTAGAATTTCTTGTTCTCAAATTTTTTTACACATTGAACAAGGAAAAATACGGAATCTTCAATGTGTGCAGAATTATAAAAGAAATACGACCTTCTAATCGATCTTTCGACGGAATATTAATGAATTTTATCAATGATTATAAATTTTTACAGATTTGATGTCGTTTATATTACAAACAGATACCGTTTTCTCTACCATTAATGTATCAGATAACGATGACTAAATCATGAATTTCAACTAAATGTCTAGACGATTTTTACGAATCCATTCACCTATTATTTTTATACAAATTAAATGGGTAATTATCAGTATTTGTTACAACAGAACGTTTATTGTTAATATTTTACTAGTAGGTAGCAAAATATTTTGAATTGTGTAGATTTTTCAAGAAGACTAATATAATTTATGTCCCTGTAACTGTTTTCAAATCCATGAAAGATGATTTCCGGGTGTTCCAGTAAAACGACAACACACTGTGTGTGTTTCTGTGTTGTTTTTGTATACCAACACCTACCAAATAGTAAATACGGGAGGTCTTGGTAGTTTTCTGGAACTTTATAAATTACCGACAATTGAATTCGCTAATAAAGGGGGTGAAATTAATTAAAATAGACAACAGTAGGTGTAGGACTGCAGACCTAGCCCACCGAGGTGCTAGTTGATGGGGGTATTTCTTCTATTATTGAAAATTAATCATAAATCATTGTGGGCGCTCTTGTTAGTACTCAATAGGCGTTGTTGAAACAAAAACAACAATAATTGCACCTATCCCAACTGGTATTTATTCGTATTTAACAATATTTCGAATTAGAAACAATTATATAAAATAATAATAGAGTTGAAATTATTTTATCGTATTTCAAAATCTATAACGCGTCGTAAAATTGTAAAGAACTACAATAGCACTTGTCACGTTTATAGATTTTTGAGTGTCATAAAAATATCCTATTGTAAAATCGGTTTTTGTTTTGTTAAAAAGTAACATTTTCAACCCCTTTATTTAGCAGTCGGTCCAATACCTGTGGCCAGTCTGTTATAGAACGTCTTCAATTATTGTTAACGTTTATTTTGTTTAAACGAACCAAAACTGGAACAATAAATAGTCGGTGAGTGTTATATGGAGATATTTTAAAGTTTCTCTTCAATCTTCTACAATCCCTCTACTAATAGATCGATTAACATAAAACATGTGCTAAGATAAAGATTATTTTTACTGTTATTTTAAGGTATAAAGTAATGTCAATATACTAACTGGCGCCATATAATAAAACATGTCAATGACTATAGTCACGTTGTTATTGTTGTTGTTATTATTGACAAATCATTTAATGATTCGAACTATCATGTATTGCCGGTACAATTATTATAAATAAACAAACAATAGGTTAGTGTTAAATAAAGTTTTATTCATGATGGAAGAAAGTGTTACAAAGATTATAACAAAATGATTCCATCTTTGTAATAAATAATGTATAAGAGGATTAGATCGTGAAAGAGATAGAATAATGTCACCGTGGGAAGCCGATATGAAGCCTTGCAATGTTTGTATTTTAATTAAAATTGTAAATTTTGTTGTTTACAAATTCAAATTAGATGAAATTTTTCCGAAAAAACTCGCACTTTTGTCGGATTCACCAACTTGGCGATTTATTACCAGACTAACGACTTAAATAAGCCGATTTATTGTTGTTTTTCACGTATGATGGACTTCTAGCTCGAGATAAAAGCTCGACTTAAAACGACCCTCTTTGTTGTGTTACAACGAAATTTTAGCACATTTGAATTTGGTATGAAGTTTTCATTTTTGCCAAAGAAACATTGCGGTATTCTCTAATTTAATGGCGATTGGTAATTATACATGATTAAATTTATAAAGAGTGACACTATAGAGTTTAGACGCCAAGAAGTTAGAGAATACCACGGATTTTAGGTAGACAACTCGCGACATTTTCCGACAGATTTGCTACCAAATTTTAATATTTAATTTGATTAAAATTAACCGAATTTTTACCGAAAAATTGCGCTTTTATCAAAGAAACATTGTGGAATTCTCTAATGTGATGGCTGGAATCATTTTCAATGATTCCAGCGTTGTTATGGTGATTGTTACCGAAAAGTTGAAGAGTACCACCGATTGTTGTTTATGATTGGTTTTACAACGTCGTTTCAGGTAGAAAATCGGCCGATTCTGTACCGAAACGAACATGTTTCAGTCAATATTTAAGAATTGTAGTTTATAAATATTTGTTCAATAAATTACCCAATATTTTCCTCTGATTACAGTGTCGGTTTAATTCTAATCGAAATTGATTGGGGATTTTATTAAAATTCTCTCCAGTTCCGGCGTGACATTTCATAAAAAAGGCTATTTAGTGGGTGTTTTAAGCTACTATTAAACACCAATAAATTCACTATAAAATAAGAAAAAAGATGATGTAACTTAACGTACAATTTCTGTTTGAAAATTTCATAAATTAAGCTGATATTAATATTGATTTATTAACTGATTTAAAATTGGAAATATTACAAAAATTCGTGAATTTTAATCTTCATGATGTAAGATTACCGATTTATTAAAGCATTACGCTTTATTATCATTAAACTAAACTTTCATATTAATATGATTTTGGGCGATTTCGAAATATTTCCGTATTAACAATAGACGAAAATGTGAGAAAAGGCATGTAAAACAAATTTACAACCGGAGGCGCCACAATTACAGGTAAACATGACATTTATGTGGGCTGTTACACTCGTACCGAAAAAAGCAATAAGGCTCTCTTCATTGTGTACAAGTTTTGTTATTGTTGGTTGTTACAAAAAGAAGCTTTCTTCTAGTTGAAAACGATACAAATGATGAAAACGACAACTAATAGGATTACTTTCTAATTGGACTAATTAGTTCGAATATTGCGCAATATTCGTCTTTGAAAAAGTCGTAAATGATTGCGAAATCACCACAATTTCCACAATGTTGATATTCAAATAATAGAGAGACGTTCGGTTTTACGATTTTACGACTTTATGTGAATTGAATTTCGATAATTATTTTTGTATTACAATAATTGTCTAGACTGAAAGAGGTTAATGAAACGGAAATTTCTCGGAAAAAAATGTACAGGAATCGAGAAAAGAAAGCGTTTAAAACTATTTGAATAATTCCAATTTTATTAGTTCGATCTTTATAGCACTACATAAAAACGATAAAAATAACTCCGTTATCGGTAAATACATTAATCTCTAATAAGATTAATTAAATTCACATCATTTTAAATGGCTTGTACTAATTTATGTTTGACAGTGATGTGTTGCAGTCGGTCATTCAAATCTTTTTTCGCCGATTCAACTCTTTGTTATTGTTGTGTTGATTTCTGTTGATGCAATTCTCGAATGGGGGCTTATTAAAAATTGTGAAAAAAGGGTTGGTAAGGTGGTTGTTGCCGTCTGGACGACGAGACTGGGAATATGATTGTCGTCTGCGGGTGCTTTATGATCTTCCATGAATTTTGTTGTTGTTGTAAACTGAGATGTGTGGGTATTGTTTTCTCGATCTTTAGGGTGGAATAAAATAATGACGGAAATTGATGTGTTTACTATTTACAATAAAACATTATCATAATTTATTATAAATTTATTACGATTGTAAATTATTGGAATTAATTTATTGGGTTTTAAGAAAATTGCTTGTTTTAACCAGGGACGTCGTGAGGATAGGCACCCTAATCCGCTAGCTATTTATTTGCTCAGTTTAGAACAGATTTCTAGACTCGAGTTGGTTACAATCAAATTAGAATAGAATTTCGAGATTTTATGTCGCTTCTAACGGAAATTTTTGAAAAATTTAGCTCTTTTAGTCTAGAATTTGAAAATCTTAGTGGAAAATTTTGTTCTTTTTTGTGAAAATATATAAACATACTAGACGATCGTTATCAAAATTTTAATTAGTATTCTTTCGCTAAGATTTCAAGATTATATCGCAGAATATTGATTTATTTGATTCTAATGGGAATTAAAAAAGAATTAGCATTTTTAGCTCAGAGTTAGTGAAAAAAACTTGTTTATTTTGAAACTATTGTAATATTTTGATAAATTTTGCTTTATTATGAAAATATTTATGTATAATCAAAATTTAAAAAAAATATGATTTTGGCAAAATTTCGGAAAATTACAGTTAGTTGAATTACCCTTTTTGATTGTAAGCGAAAATTTCAAAACAATTTAGCCTTTTTAGTGTAAATTTGTATGGGTTAAGTCCTTTTCGTCGAAAATTTGTGAGAAAATCGGAATTTAAATAAAAATTGATTCAATGCGGCAAATTTGCCAAAAATTGCGTTTTTGGTGTTGAACAAACTGGCAATTGAAGCCCAAAAGTTTGATTCTAGTAAAATTTTATTGAAAATTGTAATTTAAATGCGGGAATGCCCTAAAATTAGCTCAAAGCTCCAAAATCTAACTAAAAACGAATCAAGAGTCGGTATTTTTAAAACCTATTTTCTATAGCTTAATTGTTGATTTAGCGATTTTACAAAATAATGGCGTCGTGAGTTTACCGATCCTTTAAAGTACCGCCCTTGGGCATTGCCTGGATTGCTCCAGCACTAGTGACGGCACTGGTTTTAACTGTCTTGAATCGTTTCCAGTCATTGTTAACCGAGATGATAAAGTATTGGAAAACCTACAAGCTCTTTTACTTCGTGTTCTTTGACAATATAATAACGCTAGAAACATGATAGGTCTATAAATAAATAGCGCAAACACACAATATCTTTTGCAACAGCAGACACTCGACTAGACACGACAGAAACTTCTGCAAAGTCAAATCAAAACAATCCCGACTTTAAAATATTTTCAAATCGAAACTATTATTGGAACCAATTATAATCCCAATTGATTCAACAACACGTTTTACAATATTGTCCATAATAATTATAATAATAACGGCAATAAAAACTACCCCGGTCAAGTGGTTGCCTTGAACGAGTAGTAGGTACACTTAATCTAATTTGAATAGAAGTTGAGATTAAACAACAACAATTTTTGGTTGGATATTTTTTCTTTACAACATCAACAACAATTTTAAAAGAGTGGTTTTTCTTTCTCCTGTCGACAAAACTATCAAATAGCACTTGAAATAACTGAAAGAATTCCATCACCACTACTACTATGGCATTATTATTATTATAACAAAATTTATTATTAGTTAATTCTGTTTGATTCAAATTGAAAACCTTCGATTACTATAATTTTATTATTGATAGAGGCAACAACCATCTGTTAAAATTTATTTGTTGTTTAGTTATTGCAAAGATAGTTGCACAAATGCCTACTTCAACTGACATTGTAACATTAACTATACAGATGTAATAATATTCAATTACAATTATTTACGTGGATGGTTCGAGTGGCGTTTAAATACTTCTTTCAATGGTTTTGATTCTTAAATGACATATAACTACCAAGTTTATACATACACGTGTTGTAGTCGATCATTGAAATCACCACACAAATACACAAACAACGTATATTTACTCGTTGAAATCATTTAGGGAACGATATAAAAGAATCTCGAAATTTCAGTTAACTATAAATTATAGTCGATCTGTTGCGAAATAGCCCACCTGACTGCAATTAGAGTCAATTGCGGTAAAATTTGGGCAATTGTCCTATTTCTAGAAATATTTTATTCATATAAAATTATTACAAACAACGATTATGATAAATTTATTGCCAATTGTGACAATTATAACGATTTCTATTGAATGAAATCTAAATAAAAGTAGGTAGTTTTAATCAGAAGACTATAAGGTCGGTTTTTATTTTATTTTTATGAATATTTTAAAGGACGAAAGGTCAATTCGATTCAAGAATCTTGTACAATAATATTTAATTTTTATTATTTTCAATAAAAAAATTTATAAAAATGTTAACCGACGAAATTACCGATAATTAAGTGGTTAATTATCTTGTTTCAGGATAATGGTTTTCAGGTGAATCGCCCACATGTCTGATTATTAACGTAATTTATTGGTAAGTAATTCTCTTTTATCCCCGTGTTTTTTTTTTGACAAATCATTGTTTTAAGTGTAAAGTGTGAAAAGGGCGTGGTAGGTCCTTCAAATTCTCTATTGTCGTTATTTTTTTTTATGTCGTTCTTGTTATAGTGGTATAAGAAGTTTTCTGTTGTCTTTCACACACGCTCTGTGAGTGTGTGGAAATGTTTCAGTTGAAAAGTGATCGTTTCTCACGCAAATTACCTAGTATTTAGCAGCCAAGCCTTTAATAGATTAGAAGGTATAGACGACGAATAGACACAGACCACCAATGTTTGGTTTACTGACAATGTTATTTTCCCATCGGTTCTATTTATTAACGGAACTGTCAAGCGAAATTGGCGCAAATCATACACCCACAAGTATTTTTTTGTTCTAGACAATAACAAATAGTAAAGTTCGTAGATTTCCAATTTCCACTTTAAATGAATTGAAATTGTGACCAGTGTTGTAGTTTGTAGGATAAAATCAAAAGTATGCACTGATAATTGATAATTCTGTTTGAAAATCAACTAAATTTGCTTTTAATGACTATCTGGAAAGGAAATTTCACAATTTAATAACGAAATTTGGAACTAAATTTGGATAAAAATGTCTTTCTTTTGACAATTTAAAACTAGAATTTACTACAAGATTTATAATTTTTGATGCAAATTTTGTTAAACCCCTTAGAGAAGACGAGATTTTAATGCAGAAATGAGCCAAAAGATTCCCAACCTGGCTTCTGTTTAGACTTGAAAGCAAATTTGTTGAAAATTAAATTATAACGAGCGAAATTAGTGTTAATTGAGTCAAAATTTCAACTCTTACTTGCTAAACAGCAATATTCGAGTAAAATTAATAATTTTGGATAATTATTTTAACGATTTGAGAGTAAAATTTACAAAAAGATTTATAATTTTGAATCCAAATTTGCTAGAACTTTAAAGTAAAAACAGGGCTTGGAGTTATTGGTACATTTTATTTGAACCTCACTGACATTTATCTAAAGTGTTTTATTTTAAAAATAAATTGCAAATTAATTATAACAAATTCAAAAAAAAAAATGTTTACGAAAACAAAAACTATAAGATTTGTATACTCTGAGTGATTTATTGGCAAAATTCGCCTACAATTGATGAATTTATGTACAAAATGTACTTACAATTAAAATTTTTCAAAACTCCAAGGAAAGGGACACAAATTTTGACAAAATTTTGTATACAGGTAGAGATTCAAAAAATAGTCGAAGCATATTTTTTTTGGCTGTCTATATTCACTTTAAGGGGATGAAATT
>JACDRP010000814.1:0-22171 GCA_013841185.1 Hycleus phaleratus | reverse complement strand
CGGTAGATATTGCCTCAGAATACGACTATCTTTGAAACAGATAATCTTCTAATTCTCCGCTCCAATCAGATTTTTACGAACGTGTTGAAGACTGGAATCGCGGTGGATATTGCCGCAGAATACGACTATCATTGTCAAATATCGTCGATATGAATAGAACTGATACTAAAACAAGTCGATCGATAGACCACATCATCAATTTCAACTTTACTACCGGCGAATTAGTTGAATCAACTAATAATTGGCCTATTTGTTGTATATGTGTAGAGGATGAACGGATCAATCTGAAATAAAAAAAAGGAAATTCGCCTCTATTATAACTTAAATTACAAATAAAATTTAACGTTGTGGAAATACAAAGGAACAGTACCTACAATATAAGGGCACAATGTCTGTATTCACTGTTCCTTTTTTCCCTGGTTTTGAAACAGAAAGCTTTATATTTAGCTATTCAATGAATCGTAATAACTTCGTATAGACGGGCTTTTCGGCTGAATGTATTTCTTTTCGCGTTGTCTGCGTGTTATTTTTGTAGTTTTATTGCAAAATCAACAGTTTTACATTCATAATTACATTTGTAATTTTGTTTCTATACCGTGTAAAATTAATGAAACTCATTATTTACAACGTTTTTTCAAGTTTTATAGTAAAGCCAAAGTTACGATCGTTTTTCACGCACAATATCTCGTTGTCAAAATGTTGACGATAAATAATTAAAAATTGTTTCGAAGGCAAGTTGGTAGTGCTTTAGAAGGCTTTATTGCGACAATTAAACGAACGAAAATCGATTGGTTTCTCGTTGATTTTCTTTACAAATTGACTATAATCAGTTGTTTACATTGTGGAAAATTCGCAATTAGATGAATTCTTTAATAAAAGATGTCGTTAATTAATAGTTCTTGTTCCAAATGAAATTTCTTAGTTGGAAAGCAAATATTTCTTCGTTTTAAAACGAATGAAGTATAATTAATTATAATCTTGTAATAGAAAAGGTGTAGGAACGTTCCTCTTTCACGAATCTGAAATCGGATCAAGAAAAACTGAAAATAAATCAACTTGAAAGCCGTGGTGCTTTAGCTTTAAACGCCCCTGTTTTCAATAAAGTTGCAGTATTTGTTTATTACCAAAGTAAATCTCGATCTTTGTTATTTTTCGCTGAGATGCTTTTTGAGGATGATTTCCGAATTTCATTCGAGCTTTTAAAGACGTGTTCGAGGCTTTTAGACAGTTTTATCGAATTAAAATAGACATTTTTAGTTGTCTTTCCAGTGGAATTTAACGCCATAATTTGAGACATTTCCAGCTCTCAGAGGGAGTTTTTGAGAAGACTACGAGCTGAAATAAATCTCAATCTTCATTTTCAGCATGCTGATTGTATAAGAGTCGCTTTTTGATGAAAGTCCACGAGTTCAAGTTTAGATTTTAAAGCATTTTTGACGCCCTGAGTCAATTTTAAAGCTGAGTGTGTGGCTCAAATTAAAATTTAACCCGATTCTGCTATTAAATAAAATTAAGGCTATAAGTTTACTTTTTCTTCTTTTAGTGTCAATTGTTTTGCAGATTTCTTTTTTTTTAAGGCGATTGCTAGCTGAATTAAATCTCGATCAGCAGCAGTAATTATTTTTCAATAAATTCTGAAGTATTAGGAGAGTTTCCAAGTTTAATTCTACATTTTAATTCTTGACTTCTAATTAAGATTTTATCGTATTCTGCTATTAAATTACGAAAATAGACATTTTAAGCTGTTTTCCCGCTAGAATCCTCATATTTAAGATTATAATTTGAGACACTCTTGTCTGTCAGTATCAGTTCTCTAGCAAATTTCGCTTCATTTAAGAAGATTACGAGCTGAATTAAATCTGAATCTTCATTTTCAGCAGCGCTACTTGTTCTTCAGTGAATATTGAACACGCTTTTTTAAGAAAATGTTTTGACTTTAACTCTAGATTTTCAGGCATTTTGACATTTCTAATCAATTCTGCTATTATGTAATTTTTAGTCGTCTTTCCAATAGAATTTCCATATTTAAGACTACCTATACCTAATTCTGATATTCTTGTCTCTCAGCTCCTTTTTTGTTGAATAAGAAACTATTTTTGATGGGAATTCTGAGTATCATTTTAGCTTTTACTGCATTTTCGATATTTTTAGTCAATTTTGAAACTGGATTCTTGACTTCTAATAGAGGTTTTATCGAATTCTACTAATAAATCACTGAAATAGGCCTTTTAAATGCAATTGCAGTAGACTTTTTATGTTTAAGATCATAAATTGAGGTATTACTGTTCCAGTTCTCAAAATTCGCTTCTCTAAAAAGATCTAAGCAAGGTTTCAATTTTGGTCTTTGTTTATTAAATTTCGGCCAACTTTTGGTGATTGCTGAAATTATTTAGACAAACCGGAAAACCGAACGAATCGAAGTGTTGGAATAAATCGCACAACTCGTTAAAATTGTATTATTGAACTGTGTTCCTGATGAAATTGCTAGCTAATTTTTAATGAGCTAGTCTTTATCCTGTCTAAACTAATTATTTTGCAAACTAATATTGATTAATATTATCAAATATTCACAAGTAATTCGACAACAAATTGGCAACTTTCTTGATCGAATTATTTTTCGATTATTAAGTAAATTTTATTAAAAACATCAACAATAAACTACTGAATTTAATTGAAGTTATGAGAGAGCTTGAAAAAAATGTAATATAATTTTTTTGACTGGAAATTTCCATAATCTGTCTACATAAGAGCTTTTATTCCAGCATGTTTAAAGTACAAAGTAAACAATACAGTAAATTAACTTCAAGTTTCCTGATAAATTCGTGAAATTCTTCGTTTTTTATGCTCTTAAACAACGCAAAACGAACAGGTACAGCTTGTTGTTAGTGTAGAATAATAATGTTGACTTTTGTTGGAAAAATGACTTTTATTCTGTATATGAATTGAATTTTCATATTACACTCTTTATTCCTTTTTGTAATCCACCATAAAATTGTCTATTTCACGGTGAAGGCTTCCATTTTTGTAATCTAAAAATTAACCAAAAAAAGAACGCGTACAGTATTAAATTCCTAAAATGGACGTTTCCAATTTTCCAAGCTGCACGTTTGATTGTGTAATTTATTACATCAGATCGGAATAATAGAGACGAGATGAGTCTGAGGATGATGAATAAGGATTTTTTTCTAATTATCGCTTGTTGGTATTCGATCGGCAGCCTTTTCAATCCGTTCTCTAACGGGGATTTTTCGAAAATATGGCGACAATGTTGATGGTGATAGCAGCACGAACAACATCAACAATAACACAACAGCATCAATAGGTTGAATGTGTGATTAATGGAACAGACAGGAGGCGTCCCGACGTCGTCGTCGTAGTTGTAGTTTACAGGATTCAGCTAGGATCGCGCACTCCTGCCGCCTTGCTAGCCTGCCTTTCTCTCTCTTTTATTCCGCACATCAGTTCTGCTACACTCTGCAGGGTCGGTCGTTGGTTCACTACTTACTGTTCACGTTTCTCTTTTGAATCACAAACAGTTGCCATCGAATCGTTACCGAATCCACACCAACAATACGACAACAACAACACGTCCATTCTCAAGATTTCACTTTCTATTCTATAAAAACAATCGTTTATAATAATTTAATGTTAAAATTAATTAGTGTTAATTACGAAAATTACCCGTATTCCGGCTTATTGTTATGTGTATTTTAACGGCGAATTAATCGAAATTAGACTCGAAAAAAATAATTAAATGTGAATGAATTTTTGACGGCATGCATCAGTTCCTGTTATTATTCTTATTAGTGACCAATTCAATATTATTTGGTCATCATTACGTGCAAGGTGAGATTTATTTTCAATTTAATTTCAGAAAATCGTTTTCGCAATAGTTTGTCTAGAGTATTTAGAGATAATGCCGCATTAATTGGGCAATAAATTTCGGACGCCTTCGCAATTATAACTCAACTCCTCCAGTATAGGCGCAATTCTACAACTATTTCGCTAAATTTCCCAGAGAAATAAATTCACTGCGGATTTGTTTACAATCGGCTCGAAATGAAGATGATGCAAGTCCCGGTGGTGGAAATTTGAAGGTTCGAATCTGAAATTTTCATTGTCGGCTTTCTATCCGGATACGAATAAGGAGTCTATAAATTTCCCATTATTCCCAAATATTGATAGAAAGTCGGTACTTTATTCGATAGAATAGAAAACAAAACCTATAATAGAATTTAATTGTTACGAAATGGAGCGTAACGAATTTTATAAAATTTTACAAAACGTAGCGCAATAGAGCCATACGGTTTCACATTCTAATTATTATTTTTTTTACATTCAATTTATCCTAATTAGAATCAATATCGATTCGATTTTACGTATTTATATTAACAAGTTGACCGTCAAAATACCAACAGGAAATAGCCCAAATTTATAGCGCACCAAATTTAGCTTGGCCCTGTCAGTCAAAGCAAATTTGGCCATTATCGCCGATTTTAATTAATTTTTTATTGTTGAAATTAGATGAAAGAATTGATGCTTCATTGCGTCGAGTTCGTCGAGTTTTCCTCCGCTTTCTCTCGAATTTCCAGCGACTTATTAATGGAATTTAGGCAAAAAATTGGGTAGTCACGCCGAATACGGTTGAGTATAATGCAGAATTGGCAAAGTCATAATGCCAATTTAACAATGAACTGGAAGTTTCTACAATTCTCCGTTGTACGTCCAAAAACACTAGATAATGTTCAGGAATTTTTTAATTAAGTTTAAAGTCCGTCTATTAAATTTAAGGGACAAAAAAATCAATAACGTTCTGATTTATTCCAGTTTAAATTAGACTATAAAGCGAATCGTTGTCGTTTTTTCCGTTCTTTTGCCATCTTCAAATCGAATCTCCCACTGATTTTGTTTACGTTGTACAGCTCATTTTCTCCTCTTTTTCTCAATGTTGCTTATTCGATAAAATATCATCGACGGTCTAGTTTTATTATCACAAATCCTAAAAGATCGACGAAAGAAACAGGTAGAATTCCATCGTCCATTTCAATATACATTAACAATAGTAATAAAAGAATTCTATCAATATTAATGAAACGAAATTGTTGAATTTCACTATCGAAATCGGACATTATGCAAAAATTTCATCATCACCATCAACAATATCAACAACAGCACCGTATATGATTTGAATAAATTTACGAAAAAATAACGTAAATTAAAATTTCACACCTGTATCAAGCCTTAACTAATTGAGCGGAAGTTGGAACATCGGTTTCTCCTCAAGGAACCGAAACGTTCATTTTTGGTGAACAAAACCGACCCGGTCCTGACATAAATGATGATGATGATGATGATGGATCAAGAATGGAGCTTCCCGAAATGCTGATATCGACTTGTTAAATTGTAATCTCAACCACCGACACATAATCAAATTTATCAACATGAATATTTATCGACCGGGGGTGTGTTTTTAAAATTCATTAAAACACCACCGTTGTGGTGGTGGGGTAGCGATTCGCCTCCAGGTACATGAAATTAATTTATGGCTACTACTCGCTGTTTACTTGTTAAAAAAAATATAAATCGGGCTAGTTTTCAATTTAAAAGGGCTCTAGTTTTTGTTGTGTAGTGGAATTCCGTAAGATTTATCGGTGTCAACTACATACAGTTTCAGTCTGTTCTTAAATCCTCCCTAAATCGTAAATTAATGGCGGAAGGACCCGTGTACGCTGAAACTGACTCTATTTTGCCTCTTTCGATACTCTCGACTTGTTTTTCAACCAGTTGTATTCGAAAAAAACAAATTAGAATTGTAACTTTCTTTAGAAATAGACGAAAATATTTTGAAAACTTTCCAAAATCGGCAAGACTCGCTGGAATCTCTGCATACGATTAAAACAGGGTGTATTTCTCAAGTTAACGACCTTTACGAAAAAATTTGGAGGCCAGCAAACCATTCAATTCATAAATTTGCATACAACTGCCGTAGTTGAGTCGCGATTTATGTTTTGTTATCAAAACAAAATACAACTTGAAGTTTACCAAAACTTGATTTTTTAATTGCCAACAATCTTAATTAGACCACAAAACGAAAATCGGGTTTATACTCAAACGAATCCAACTTGACTAAAGCATTACCGTTAAGGCGCCAGATCTTCGATGCGCCAAAAATGCGAATGTTCAACCCGTGATTTTTCGCTCGTTCTTGGGTCATGAAACTTGAAATTTTTTTTTTTAAAAGCCCTTTTCTTGGTCTATTTAAGGGTGTTTGACGTTTTGGAAAATTCTGATGTAATTCTGGATTACAGGCAAAAATCTTGGGCCTTCTTTTTCCGATAATTTTCTATATTTTCCCCCATAACTTGGCCGATATTGTATCTTTTGGAATGATTCTTCGATTAGTATATAACAAATTGAAACCACTATACAAATGTATGTACTTTGTGAAGCTAAATAATTAATTCTAACTGAAAAACAATCCGATTCTGATATGCTGATAGAAGAGTTATTTCAAAATGGACTATACTAACCGAATTATTAGGGAAAATCCAGAAAATTGTAGAAGCATACTGCAAAACTTTTGTTTATAATTTAGAGTTGTATCAAAATTTTCCAAAACGGAAAGCACCGTTAGATGCTTCAAGAAATTCTCTTTTCGAAATTTTTTTGTTGGTTTTCATAGCTGCAAAAACGAGCGAGAAATCGCGGGCTAAATCTTCGTATGTCTCTTAACGATGCCCTTCCATCTTCATTCAATTATGGGTCGGTTTTTCAATAAATAAACATCAATCCTGTAGGATTTGACAGCAGATTCGTCCTTTGGTGTAATTTTCGCTGAAAAAGACGACAAATTGAGAGTCACAAGTGGACGGGTCTTGTACAAAAAGACTCCTTATTATGCCGACCTGTTCGTTGAAGCCGCCACTTGTGTTAGAATTGTAACAGTGTCTAGTCATGGTTTTCCATTGAAATTATCCAAGGTTCGCTGTATAAAATCCTAGACAGGGCAATTCTATTTACGATAAGCATCCACTAGACGAAAAAACATTATTATAGATGTCGAAAAAATGCACGTTAAATTCGAATAAATTTGTAACAATTTCTAACTGTTGTTGTGCCTCTACTTTTGGAATTTGTATTGGATCAACGGCACTACGTACCGTTAGCAATCCCTTTTAAAGTTAATTGGGGAGACTTGTTTGAACCCATCGAAAATCCGCCACAATTGCAGAGGTGTTTTTACTGGTGTTCGGAAGAAAAACCGTTGTTTACTGTTCATTGTAGGCCTTGGAATAACTCTACAAAAGGTTAGATTATGTTAATTACTATTAGACTTTCCCATTTTATAGCTCACTTGAATTCTTGTTATTTAATCGGTTATTATAAGTGAATGCGTAAATTTTCATAGAATTGGAGGAAATTAAAGAGCAACTCTTGAATTGTTATAATCTATTAATATGTATTCAATAGACCAACGGGCGGCTAAATGAACGGTCGTGTACGTGACATAATAATAACCATTTGAACCATTCTTGTACGAAAACTTCTACACCTCTCTATTATGTTTTACAATAACGGTTTAGTTGACATTTTGTTGGCGTTTATTCCAACTTTCCGGTTATTGTTCCGCTTTAACACTGGACTAGAGACTGGAGATACCGTTCTTCAAATACAGGACTGCCGAACTATTTGACAAGCGATTTGTAAAATATTCTAAGGATTTATAAGAGAGTCCCTGGAGGCTGTTTTACCAAAATTAGAACCCCGTAGCCCACCGGCAAGTCGGTCAAAAACCGAGTTAAACACAATGACTCAGAATGGCTTAACGATGCTCCTCTCATTTATTTTTTCCATTTTCTCCCTCGTCTCTCGGAATAAACGCGAAATAAAATAAAGTCATGCTGAGTTGTTTCATGTCTACATCGGATTTAAAAGTTGCAACTGTCAATGAGCCACGAGGCCCAAATTTTGCTAAAATAATCTCCAGGGACTCCCTTATAAATTTCTTTTCTATTTCTTATTGCAATAATGCCACCCCGACAGATTGTCTTTTTTTTGGCACGGTTCTAATTGTTCCTATTGAAATGATAGCTTGAAAGCGGCTGATCTGATTTAATTAACAACAGACTAATTAATATTCCAACTAGATGCGAGCAGTTTTGCACTGGTTGTCAAGTAAAATGGTGGCGTGGTTGCCAACTATTTCTGATCGTTTTAATTGAAATTAGGTGTAGGTGTTGTGCTGACATGCACATAATTAAAAACTCAATTCTAGTTAGTTGGAAACGAAAAAGAAGTCGTATAGACGACGCATAAAACGATCACAAAAGAGACGTCGAAAACTGAATATAACGCTGGAAGTTGGATTTATATTGGAGGATTTTATTAAAGACACAAATCATTTCGATCTATGTTGGTTTTTGTGTCTTAATTTTAGAGTTTTCTGTATTTTTTAACTGCAGAGAATCAATTTATAAAAGAATGATTTTGGTTAAATTACAAGGAATATAGTACAAAAGAGAATCCACAGAAAACTAATTTGAATTCGAATAATGTTCAACTTCTGTATAATTCACATTTTCATTAGCAGTTCGCCTACCATATTTCGAATAATAATGAAACGGTCAATAATAATAATAATGGAGAGGTTCGTTTAAAAATTGAGTTATATGCTTCATGCTGATCGTCATTTAAACGAAATATAATACTTGGGGAAAAAAGATCGTTTTTTTATATATTTGGGTTGAAATTATTAATCGATAAACCGGCTTTATATTTGGCCATAAATCCCCCAAAATTCGCCACATGTTTGTAACTAAACTGTGAAACTTTTAATCGTTCAATATGTTAACTTCTTAATAACACAAAAGAGCGGAATTTAAAGGATTTAATAACAACAATAGTTTAAATTTTTGTATTTTAAGCAATTTAATAGCGATTTCAACACAATTGGAGATTTTAATTCGAAATTATGGGTACAAACTTAATTAATCATCATTGAAGACTTTCGGTTTTAAGCTTGACAATTCCTTAGTTTTTACTGAAAGAAACAGACTGAAAATTGAGAAAATTAGAAACGACTCTCGTTTCAGGCGAGAATTTCTTCAGTTGAAGAATTCTATTAGGATGACTGAAAATAAGCGACTGGCTTATAAATCAAATTATTTTGTGACAGTATCAGACAAAAGAACTTGTCTATTGTAATTACTAATCATTTGCTATTTTCATCTAACAAAAAATAACTGTTGTATATCAGATATTTCCAGTTTATAGAGATTTTATAGGCTGTTATATGGAAAATATGCTTACTTTTTTTAATTTTTTGGATATTTGGAAAGTTCTTCCAATTTGCTATCAATTACAGATATATTTACTGAGAAACAATCTGTAATTGAAAATTTTACAATACAGTAGAATCTATATAATGCAGCTTAAAATGCTCTTTCCAACGAGTCCTAATATTTGACTTTCGAGTGAAAAATAAGGGAGAAATATTTGATTAAAAAATTCCGTTTTTCGAGGAGTTCTAATCCGGCTTCTTATGGATTTTATTGATGAACTACAAGAATTTGAGCCAGTTTCTCAACTTGTAGCCTTTTTCTCATTTGACTGCCAGTTTATTCGACTTAGTTGACTTTCTAGCGAGATTTCATAACGTTTCTCAATATTTTTTAGTGATTTCATTAGACAGATTGCTTTATCGAACTCTGCCTTAAATAATTTGACTTATAAGCCAGTTTCTTATTTTATTTGGGTACGCTGGAAATTCGTTTTTCTCGTAAAGATCTTGGATCTATTAGGTGGAGTATAAATTTGACGAATTAGGAGATTATCTGAAAATTTGGATTAAAAGCGGGGGAATCTTTTAAAAAATCGACTAAAAATGGCAAATCCTATAAGAATATCAATTAAAACTGTTGACTAATAGTAAAATTGCTCAATTAGCAATTCTTCTTTGTGTTCTTTGTGTTATAGAAGTTGTTCTGTTATTCGAAGGACGTATTTTCTTTGGGTCTATAAAAATATTTGACCTATTCAATTTATTTCTAGCGAATTTTTATAAAGCCCCTAACCATCAAATTGTAATCTTTCTAGAGTCCATTATATGATTTATGTTCCCGGATATAATCCTCTTGTTCTTATTATTGGTATTGTACAAATCGTCTTATTGATTTTCCGAGAAGATTTGTAATTTTTAACAATATTAAACAAGTTGTTGCTGTTTATTGAAAACTGTTGGGATTACCTAATTATCACTTGCACTTTTCAAAATTTACAACTCTCCTATTACAAGTATCATTTGTTAAACTTTCTATTTAACTTTATAAATAATAATGATTTATAGCAAACATCTATTAGAAAGTATTAGTTGTTTACAATAATCAATAAGCATTCCTATCAATTATCTAGCAGTATTGTCAATGTCAATAGCATTGAGAAAACGAAATATTGGAAAACCTCTGACACGTGTTAAATGTGGGATTTTGCTGTCGTTCTGCTTCCTGAAGGATCAGAGCCCCTTCTATTTCTTGACCACTCACCCGTCAACGTTCAATATTTACCGGGAATATAACAGAAAACATGGAAAAAGAAATAATAAATTACATTTTTTGTTCGACTACTACAAGAAATCCAGTCTGTTTTCCATTGATAGTGATGTAATCGTATAGCTTGGAAAAAAAGAAGTTTGCACACACAGAACGGTGACCCAAATTGTGCCCTCCTTCTTCAATGGATTAATTGCCACAAGCTATACTAAGGTCAAAGAATTTCCTTTCACTTCTCTATAATATGATAGTTGCTCAATTTTTTTCGTTTCTTCAATAAATATTCACGTGTATACACAAGGTTTAAATGTTAATATGTCCATCTTAACATTCCATTTAATTAACAAAAAAATTAAATGGAAGCTTCACATTAATTCTACAATGTCTTAGTCGATTCTTCACTTTCTCCTCGTAACGGAATCTGAAGATCTAATCGGATTCTTCATTTAAAGAAGATTCTATCTCGATCTTCCTGTGTCGGTTCTTAATTTTGTTTTACACCATTTTCCTCTCATTTATTTATTGTTATTGTTGTATTGTGTTAGATCAGATGTAGAAATGAAAGTGAACAGGTACCCGAATAACCCACTTTAAAATAATCAACGATATTGTCTATAAATTGTACCAATTTAACAGTAATTGGCCTTATACAGCTCGGTAGGATAATTACACTACAGATTGGTTATATTTTATTCACCACTAACTGAAATATTAATATAACAGTTGAGTCAAGTTGAGTTTGTTTGAGTGTATTGGGAATGATCGGGCCATGATGACAGTAATCCTGAATTAATCGGGAATTTTGTCAGAATTTACGACTCAGTTCTCGTTTGATCATTCGTTTTAAGTTAAGAGTTTTCTCCTTGAAAATAATCGATAGGATTAAGACGAACTGTGCTTTCAACTATGGCCGCATTGATGACTGTC
This sequence comes from Hycleus phaleratus, assembly GCA_013841185.1. Classification (NCBI taxonomy): domain Eukaryota; kingdom Metazoa; phylum Arthropoda; class Insecta; order Coleoptera; family Meloidae; genus Hycleus; species Hycleus phaleratus. Next base: position 10,697 of record JACDRP010000814.1, on the reverse strand, counting down.
TAGATGAATATCTTGCTTGACTTTATAATAATAAAAGCTCTTAAATGTGTTCTAGCCAAATTCACTAACAATTCCAACTTGTCGGTTCGTTTCGATAAAAATCTCTGCATATATGAATTTTGAAATAACTTAAATAAAATACAACATACACATGGATCATATTCAATATTAATAAATTGTATGGTCGGCGTTTCGTTTAATAAAAGCATACCTGTACGTTTAACAGACAGGCATATAAAGCGAAATGAATGAATATTCTTTCTGTTGTTGTTATTATTATCGGACGAAGAATGAGAAAAATCGAACATGTAAAGATAAATCAAACGTTTCCCCTATTTGGTTAGCGGCCAGTTTCGATTGTTTGTCGGTTAAAGGGAAATATGAGGCTGCCATTCGATAGACAACTGGAAATAAACAGAAAATCCCCAAATATTGCAGATCATTTAGTAGAAACGAGCGGGCGTGAGATCGACAACACCTGTACAAAAGTAAAAACATCCAACAAACAAGATTTTCGGCCGATCCTATCGTCATCTTCACAAATGAGAAGAACTGAGCTCTTTCACAAAGGTCAGCGACTTGACAATTTCTGCTAAAAATAGTCGTTTCGTATATTTGCCAGCGTAACGAAAAAAAAAATGTAAATGAGACAAGTTTCGCACATCGAATTCCACATCTTTTCACTCGACTTGACATCGGTCAAATCTTCCTATATTGAAAAATCATCGACATTTCCAATCATCATCGAATACGCAAGCGAAGAACTGCATGTGTGCCGGGAATATTCGATCAACCAGGCCCGGAGTGGGCGGGCAGGCGTTTGTAGGGGGCCCCATGATTATTATTTTTTAATATGAAATTTTCAATAATTGATATTTCGTCTTTGGAAACGGCGCAAAAATTAAAACAGATTTTGAAAGAGCATTTCAAATCTAAGGCTTGTTTTCGTGTTAAAGAATCCCGATTCGTTTTGGAAAATTCCAGTTGAATTTGAATTTATATTTGATTTTTTTATATTTTATCCTATAATTTAGCAAATATTACAAATTTACGAATGATTTTTGCATAATATATAGAAAATTGAAAGCGTTTTCCAATTCTCCAAGAAATTTGCTAATTGGCTTGCTAGTTTTCTAGGATATTGCCAAAAAGTCAAGAGCTCTATTCCACCCTTTATTTGATTTGGGTCCAAACGATGCCAATTTTTAACAATCGACAATTGACTTATTTACGGAGGTAAGGCAATGAGTAAAACAGCATTAGAGAGAGCATTTCAAGGAGCATTAGTGAAGGTTTTTTGTTTTGGAAAATTCAAATCCAATTTGGGTTTATAGACGAAAACCTAGCAGCATGTTTTTTCTACATTATTGCTCATTTTTCTATACTTTCGCCTATAATTTAGCCAATATTACATTTTTAGACAATGTGTAGAGAATGGAAAGTGCTTTTCAAATTCTCTAATCGGTTTTCAAAGTGATTTCCCAATCAGCTTGCTAGTTTTCCGGGAAACTATCGAAAATTGAAGGACTTGTATTATCTCTTTTTGGTTTAATTTTGAAGGATTGTCAGTATTTATTTTTGCGGATAAATAAAGGGGAATTTTAAGGATTCATCTGCATTTGCAATAGCTACGTCGACAAAAATCCAGTCCTTGGCCAAGATGGGTTAGTCCGGCACTGCGATCACTTCTGATTCGATCATTAGATTTACTTGTCCTGATTTGTAGGATGTCTTAAAACTAACCGACCGATAAATTGAATTACTGTTGCGTGTTCTTCCTATGTTACTGACAGATTCGTTACAAATTTAATTATTAATTCTCGGCATGTTTCTGTTGTTGTGAATTGAAAAATCCGGTGGAAAATTTGAGGGTTGTTTTGTGGTTATGAAAATCTCATCATCTACACAACAACGTAATACTGTGTAGATTCAACCGACTATTAAACAACACTAAATATTCGGTGTTAAAATTAAACATACACTTAATAACAGGAAGGATGGTTTAGAACGAATTTCGCCATACTATAATTAGATTTCACCCTTTTGAATAATATTAGGACTGCTGATAGCTTTAATAGTATGAATATGTGACAGGCTTTGATGCGTACGTTAATTATACTTAACAATACACAGATCTCTTCGAGAATTAGAAATATTAATTAATACAAAGCTGTACTCACACTATATCTTGTTTGTCGTATGTTAACGCGCCCTAATCGAAATTTTCCACGAATTAAACCGTCGACGATACTGTGGTTGTTTCCTCGTTAACAGAATCACTAAATCTTATTCTTGATGATACTGTAATTGTTGTATTTGCTTCCATTTAGCCGTTAGACTGATTAGATGTTTACAATCTTATCAAATTCAATGAGATAAACGTGCCACCAACACCACCAAGCTCAGCTCCTCTGGAAATATTCCCCTAGTTTTAACTTTTAGAATCCTTAAATTAGAGCGATTTACCTACGAGTCGCGCAAGTGTTTGCGAATCGAATTCTGAGTTGCACATCAAAATTTGTTAGAATCCAAAGCTTATTTAAACGTGTGCAAATTTGCCTAGATTCGACTTGAAGTTGGACAATATTAAAGTCAACTAAACTGTACTATATTCGAATTAGAAACTTCTACGGTTTGATTAAATCTCAACAAAATCCGCAATAATACGGATTAACTATTGAATTTGAGTCACGTTTAAGTTTCGTTTCATACATACACAAATATTGTAACTAAACTTTAACAATTACGTTATTAATTATAACAATAGTACTAATAAATTGTTAAATACAGCTTGTACGGAATGGAAATCATAATATTTTAGAAAACAGAACGGTTTTGTAGCTTGAAGCTAAATTTCGTTGGTTTTCTGCATTTTCTTCTCCGCTTGGTTACAAAAATATTTCATTTTTAATTTACCGAATAATTGGAAACGATACTGAAATTGAAACGATTCTCTCATTATTTCATTGTCAACGAATTATTACAGTAGTCCAATAGCGACTCATTCGATAATTATTCGAATCGTAACGTTAACACTATTGCGTCATAGTGGGACGACTGTAATTTCTTAGAATTTCGTCTATAAACATTCCAGTGAAACTCATGTAAATCAAGTATTTTTTCTAATTGTCATCGTTATTGTAATTGTTTCTTGTAAATGGAATGAAAATAACTCCTGTGGACAAACCGCAAGCTACAAAACACAACAAAAATTTGTACGTTTCACCGCAGGATTTGAAATAGAAAATTTTATAAAGGATTCCACAATTCAAAACCGACAATAGAGAGATGCCGGCAATTTGCTCTCTAACCACCTACTAGTCTGCGCAAAAAATTGAAATTATCGTTATTATTGTAAGGTCTTCAATAATGTATTTTCATCAAAATATACCGCCCGTCTGCTTTATTAATTTCAACAAACAACAATGTGTGTTTGTGAATCTTCTATTTTTGGTTTTGTTGTTTGTTGTTGTTGGAATTCGTGCGGGTTGGTATTTTATTAAATCTTTAGATTGTTGTCTGTTGCGGACGGTCCAATGGACAATTTAATTGAAATTGTTAGTATTAACGGACAATATACAGGCTGTCTGGAAACAACTATTATTAGAAGAGAAAAACCTAGGACGGGTCTTTTTAACAAGAAATTTCGAGTGTAAATCCAACAATTCTAGTTAATAAACACTGAAAATTGGGTACTGTTATAAGGATTCCACCTTTTCTACCCTTTTCACGCTCGTTATTCGAGAAAAATCTGGGGATTATTGTAATACTTAAGGGTTAATGAGACTGTTTCTTTGGTTGAAAAATTGCAAATTTGAATTCATATTTTGAGACATTTTCTAGTCTTGTACTATCATTATTATAATTTCATTTTTTCAGCCTTATTCGTATTCGTAATAAACTCATTCATTGTTGTAAGAATTAAAGATAGACGAGACAGGTCTTTTTGTTCAAAAATCTTAACAGCACAAAATTTTTGCATTTTTTCTGCCTTTTTCAAGCTCCTTATAAGAGAAAAATCCCGATTATTGTAAGGATCAAAGATCGACGTGGCGCGTTTTTTTGATTTTTCAAGCTTAAATCCAGATTTTGAGACTTTTAGTAAATTAATACTTAACAAAATTGAATAGCGCCAATTTTTTGCATTGCTCTTATTGTAATTGTATTTTTTCTATTTATGCTCGTTATTGAAGAAAATACATGGATTGTTGTGAAAATTAGCGACTCTCGGCGCAGATCTGTTTGACCAAAAATTTGTCACATTTTCCAGCAAATAAACATTTAACAAAATTGTATAGGAGCAAATTTTTGTCGTATTGTTCTAATAATGGCATTTTTTCTACCATTTTCGCGCCGTCTTGGTTTTTGTTGCATTAATTCTAAACATAAATATTCAAAAGGGTTGTTTTCAACGTAGACTGTTTTATTTTAAGCGACTATAATTAAATTTTTTCCCAAAGTGTCATAATTAAAGAGCACATTTAATTTTCATATACATACACTCATAAAACATTAGGACCACTTCTAAGTATAATTCCATAATAGTTTGAATGTTGAACATGACATGAGAGGACATTATAAGATAACTATCGCGTTAATAGCTTTACCAGTTACTGTCACGGTATATAGTCACGATGCTGTTATTGGGATAAACACAGAGAGAAAGAATCAGAGTGGCATTTTAACAATAATTTCTAGTTTGTGCATCTGTTTATAGTCAAAACCAGTAGAATTGAACACCTAAAGCGGCAACGGTACTAATAAGGATCCAATAATTGACTAGACGTATTCTGAACGAGTCGCATCTCCAATTAGAACTGCACATATTACTGCGCATTTAAATTACAATCGAGATGGAGGTGCAAGTTTGGTGTTCAAACCGTTCTTGACCGGGCCATAAATTGGTTTTAATGATCATGCGATTTCTTCGAATCGGCTCGAATAAAAAACCACTTCTATTTAGGGTGGTTGATTTATTATTTGGCCCGGTCGATAATTATAATTGTGCTAAATTTATATTGACAATGATCGGTTTGTTAGCAAACATAAACTATAAACAACGAATACAATTGGATTCTGTTAGATTACAAATAGATTCGATTTTTTTTAATAATGCTAAATTACAATGAGACAATGTTGTAATAGATCGGATGATTTCGACACGTTATAATTTAGAATCCGACCGATTTCTGGTCAATAATTTCGAAATACCTTTATACACCTCGATTTTGTATTGTGTGTCGCAAATACCGTCAACAATCATAACCGATCTATTATTATAACAACAATAAGACCGATAGTAGACCGTTAATTACTACAACAATAGTCCCGTTAGCCGGAATTCACCTACAAGAAAATTATCTACTACGTTTTTTAAACAGCGATCGGTGATTATCATCCTTTGGGACTGTACTTTAGCCACTTTTTCACTCAACAATGTAATAGGATCAGTTGAATTCTATAGGGGGTGATTTTATTATGATTTGAAAGGCGGCTAATGTTTCTTATCACAATAACAAAATAATAATAATAGTAATAAGATTGTTATCAATCACTCTTATTTGAATAAATAAAATTTTTTGTGCTGGCTTCCTATAGAATCATTTGATTGGAATCGTCAGATGAATGAACGTTAGGAAGAAAGTTGGAATGGAGAAATTTGATAAGTTTCAAAGCGTCGATTTGAATGGGGGATCAATGATTGCAGTACTGTTTTCGACGACAATAGGGCCGTTATTAGCGCTATTCCAAACTGGTCTCCATCTCAACCTTATTTATTATAAAAATAAAAAATAAATAAACAAAAACAGCTAGCTTTAACGCGACTCTGATCCGATTAGAGGATCGAACAGTTCGATATTTACGCGAAAATCCGTGTTTTCCCACCCTTGTAGCACAAAGCTACAATTTATTACGGTTGGCCGCCTGTTTTAGTCATTGAAAACATATATCAACACCCCTACAACACTTAATTTAAAGATAATAAAGATATCAGAAAGGTCAAAACTCGTTCGAAATCTCTTCCATGTTCCAACGGCCTATTATTATTGTTCTTGTTAAACGGAGAACATTATAATAGTTGGAAAAAAATCTAGGCTAATTGTGTGAGAATACTACAATGAAAACATTGTAAATTTAGATGGTGGATAGAACAAAAAGATGGAGGAAAAAATGCGCAATTGGACAATTGTGGGAGATTTTTTGTGGCCTCGTTTTTGTAACATACTGAAATTAGCCGTTTAGTTTTTCTTGTAGAATTCGGTAATCTTTTGCTATAAAAAAGGGTTCCTCGTTGATTAATTGGTAACTAGAAGGGTGTGTACGTTTATTTTGAATTTAACTCAAGATTTTCATCAATCACAACCGACCCCTTGCATCATTTATTATGTCAAAATTCTTAACGGAATGATTAAAGTATCGTTTTGTGTTTGACGTATTAAAAATGTACAATTTTTACAATTACTAACAATAAGACTACTGGTCAATATACCTGTTTGAATAATTAATTATCAGCATTTGAATGCACACAGTGTATAGGTTTCTATACAGAACTTTCTATTTATGAAATTTTCAAAGGAGTTGGAAACTATACAACAAGTTTAGTTGATGCTTAGACTCCTAGCTTCTATTCTCTCTCATAACTATCGTTGGAAATTGAATTGAACGCTTCTATTTAAAGTTTCAACAAATCTCTCATTCTTGCCGTACAGAATAAATAGAGAATTTCTACCAACAATCTTGTATTTTTCTATGGAGGTGGAACGAAATCCACCCTTATTTTTGTTGCACCAACACCGGAAACGTTTCATTTGATTTGAGGCAGAAAAACAATAAATAAATGAACGTTCTATTGAGTTTCCTTATGTTAGATTTGTTTTTAATGAAGAAAGGAAGCCAATTGGAAACGGAGTAAATTTTAAAACCTTTACCGGCAATATTGCTTATGCGAGATGCGAATTTTATTTGTTGAGCATTTTCATATTCTGCGTTATAAGTTGATTATTTGAAATGTATTCAATCGATTTTCCTGTTTTTTCTTCGCCTCTTGTTGTACGCGTTTTTTTTTGTACGTTGTTCGTTGATGGAAAATATTTGCAAGAAAATCTAGATGAAAGACGATATTTTATCGAAATTCTCCAATCGTATTGTTGAAAGCTCTCGATTCGCCCAAACGACTACTTTCAACGCGTTGAGTTTATAAAAAAAAAGTGGAAAACTATTGAAAACTAGCAAAGGAATTCGCTCTATTTTGACTCGACTCTGAAATCGAAACCATCTATCTGATTATGGTTGAACTTTCTTAAATACAGCGAGTTTCATCTAAATATTCCTAGTTCTTATAGCTCTTCTAATTATCAAGCGATTTGAAAGATATTTAAGGAATTTATAGGGTAGCTCCTAGGGAACATTCTAGCAAAATTAGAACTTTATAGCTCATTGGAAAATTGGTGAAAAACTGCTTTGATGTGAGAATGTTACGATTTTCACCAAACGAATATGCATGTTAAACGACCAAGAATGATTGGAAGATCCTTTTGAAATAGTTTTCTATCGTTTTTCATCTATGGATCGCAGAAAAACTTAATCTTCGAAGTTTATCATGAATTGATCAGTTCAGAACCGAAATGGACGGAGCGGCAATTGCCTTCTAAATTGTTATTTTTTAAATATGAAAGATAATTAAACACCATTTTTTTAATAAGCGATATCTCGTTGATTTTTGAAAATATCGCAGAAATTAAAACAGATTTAAAAAGAGAATTTCAAAAGAGAATATGGCTCAATTTTGAATTACAGGGAAAATTGTGAAGGGTGTTTCTTTGTAATATTTTACATATTTACATTTTTTCTCATAATTTAATCAATGTTGTTTATTTTTCAATGATTATGACAGAGTTTATAGAAAATGGAAAATGCTTGGCAAATATTCAAGAAATGTCCAATTTGGTTTGCTAGTTTTCTAGGAAATTGCCAAAAAGTTAAGCGTCTTCATTACAGCTTTTTGTGATTTTGTGCCTCAACAACGGCAATATTTAATAATCGGTAACTTGTTTAGTTCCATTAAAATCGCAATAAATCAGACAGCATTAGAAAGAGCATTAGCGAAAGTCTTTTGTTTTGAAAAATTGCATTTGAATTTGAATTTATAGACGAAAAGTGTGATTTTTCTCTATATTTTTATAAATTTTCTATATTTTTGCCGATAATTTTGGTAATATTAAAATTTTATTAATGATTGTTGCATAGTACCTAGAAAAAGGAAAGCGCTTTCGAAATCTTCAAGAAATTTTCCAATCGGCTTGCTAGTTTCCGGGGAAGTTGTCAAAAATTGAACACGTAACTTTTTATAATCGATAACTTGCTTGTTTTTGGAGATAAATATGATAGCATTAGAAAGAGAATTCTGAGAAAAAATTTCGTTTTGGAAAATTACACCCTTAAAACTTTCTAATTCCGTTCGGCTATTAGAATCTATTGGAAAACAAGTGAGTAGGTTAAAAAAGAAACAAATGATTTGGGGGAGGTTATCGTGGGCTCCTGGGCTAATATTATTTTGGGGGTTGATGTAATTCGTCCAAATATAGGTCAACTGTGGCTAGACTTTCCATATTTAAGAAGAAAAATTATGGACAACGAAGCACTTCTTTATTTTTGTTCATCTGAGGGCGAAGAAGGTCCTCCAATTAAACAGAGCCCTGTGCTGAAACCCAGAAAATCCGTGGCAATGATCGATCTCGAGGAGCAAATTCAGCTATTTTTCCAGAATCCAGAGGTGGATATTCGACTGGTGAAAATCGCGCTATTGTCAGATTAAAATAGTTTTAAGTAATTAGAAGAGCTCAAAAACTGGGATCATTGAGATGAAACGTCCGGCATTGACGATAGAAACTTCCCCATGTCTATCGAGTTAATTAAAAAAAAAGCAGTGCGATAAATATAGAGCGGATTATTGTGAAAAATCCACTGTCTCTTTGACGACAAAACGGTGCTATAATCCTGAATTTATAATTCACAATGTAATCTTCTTCACCATTCTTCTTTCTCCAAGCTGGATTTAAAATTAATGAAAAAAATATCGAACGTTGGAAATGTTGCGTCATTATTGCTAAGGTGAAACATGTGCAAATAAAACAACACTAACAACAACAACGTTGAATAAAATCGTCATTTTTATGAATCACATACCGACAACGTATACGTGCCTCTCTTGGACATTTCTATTGCTTTTCGCCTCCTTACGCAATACAACAACAGTGGGTAAAAATGTGAAGGCTGTCGCATCTCATCTTGGAGTTCCGGGAAGCAAGGCTTTATGTCTCGATGAGGACGGAACTGAACAACTCCCAGTTTGGAGAAATTCTCCATTATTATGTTGAAATATACATATTCAAACGACAGTGACATTGATTTGAGATTCGTCCGTTTTTCTATCGCCTATACCGAATTCTATCGTGTAATCAACGAGAATAACAATAACTCGTAAAAAAAGGTCTTTCTATTGTTCGATTTCATTCTAAAGCCGAGAGTCTGGATTTTAGTGTGGAGGATATGTTGTAAACGGAAATTACAACGCTNTTATTGTTAATTTTTATATACAGATAAGGCGAACTCGTCGTGCATAAAAATCATAAATAATACAATCGCCCGTATTTCACCCTTTCAAGAACGTATTAAGAATTTCTAATAAACAACACTATTCCCAAACAGTCTAGATATCGATTTCGATCTATAAAATCAACGAATATTATTGGATATAATAGCAATTATGTGCTAATTGAGGGTTGAACATTTCAGCTATTAAGTGCCCCATTACAATAACCATTATCGTTGGTTTTTATTAAAAACGACTGAAGTAAAGTCTTAAATAGAGCCCATCATCGTTTATGGCGAATTTCTAATTTTATGTATTTGTAAATCATCGTAGTTTCCACAATTAGGACCCGCATATAACCCAGTTCTTTTGCCCTTCTACAAAACTGTTACACATCTTTTATAGATTTTTCTTCTCTCTGTTTGTATCCATTGAATTTGATCTGTTTGGCATCTATCCAAGTACAGTATACACTCAAATATTGGAAAACAATAAGAACTGAAATTGATGATAACATTTTTATAATATTTTTGTGAATTGTACGATATGTCAAACTTCTTTAAAATTTCTACTTTATTGCGTGCTTATTATTTTTGAGAAAGAAACAAATATTTCAAATATAAAGATTCATGACAAAGTCGCTCGTATTTCTCAACTCTTTGATCTTCTTGCATAAAACTACAACATGAAATAACAATAATAAAAATAAATAAATAAATAACCAACGGTTATATTGCGCACAACAATGATGAGCTTTAAACGAGAAGAAACTTGGCTTATTTCTTATTTTAGCAACTATACCGACTGTTTCATTTAAAAGCGACATAACAGAGTGTCAACAAATTCAAGTTTTGCGCAGAAGATTTGGAGAAATATCGAGACAGACCGCTAACACCCTTTTTTCATGCAAAATGTCTTTCGGATTTTTTTGGAAATTTAGTCGGGGGTCAGGTTAGCCATCTGCTATCTCGATATCTTTTGGCGTTTTCGAGATATTTCAATTTTACTGTCCTAATAACTATTTCTTTTCTCATAATTATGCAAAATTTTATCGAAATTATGTTACTTTGGAGGCTATTTTACGAAATAGTATATTAAAAAACAA